>CAUYLG010034930.1:0-210224 GCA_963573385.1 Cacajao melanocephalus | reverse complement strand
TCCTTCCTGTCTCCATTGTTAAGTACAATTATTGGCATAAAAGAGGTTTTTAATACCCATTTTTAGACTGCATTCTAGCCTGGGCAATAGAACAAGAATCTCGTTCTCTCTCCCTCTTTCTCTTCCTCTTTCTTTCTCTCTCATATTCTTTTTTTTTTTCTTTCACTGTCACTTTCTTTCCTCTCTTTTTCTTTCTTTAAAAATAAATAAAAAAATAAAAAAAATAAAAAATAAAAACAAATCATAGCAAAGTGTGTTTTATTGAAGATATGCAAGGATGGCTCAATATTAGAAAAGTCATAAATGAAAATTAGTACATTAACACCAGTCAGAAGAAAGGCTTTCTGGTCATCTCAACAGATGTCTGAAATACATTTGATAATGTGTAATATCAAGTTATGTTATGGTTAATTAATAAGTCTCATAGCAGAATAAAATAAAAGGAATGTCTTAAACTTGTAAAGGAGTTACCAATCAGAATATTATGTTCAGTAGTGAAATATGAAAAGTATTTTAATTAAAATCTGGAATGTTATGCTTTGTAACACTTGGAATATTCAACATTATATCTGAGATACTAGGCAAATCTAAATATGGCAGGGGTAAAAGGATAGGGAAGCAAGAAGTCTGCCATTTTAGTGCATTTATAGTGCATATACCCAGAAAACCCAAGGGAGTAACTGAGAAGCTATTATAACTAATAAAAATGAGTCTGTTAAGCTATTCAGATCAAATCTCAAAATATAAAAATCAATAGCTTTCCTCTATACCAGCCATAAATAACTAGAAAATATAATAGAAAATGTATTCTTACTCTCAGGGACAATAAAATGATAAGATGCATAAATAAATTCCTAACAAAAGTATACAAATTGTTTTGGAGATAATTAAAAATTTCACATAAAGAAGATCAGGATAAAAGGAGACAGTAGAAGGTTTGTGAATGGGAAGGCAAGAGAGAATCACTCCTAATCAACAGATTTGATGCTCTCCCACTCCAAAATCCAAACAAGATTTTTTAGGAGTGGCAAAAAATGGATTCAGAAAGTCACATGAAAATGTAAGTGAAGAAAATAATCCAAGATAATTTACAAAATAATAATGTTAATGCGACAAAGTATACATAGGTACCGTTCTGGTTTTTATTTATATGGATTGCATATTAAGCTCTTAAACAATAATATAACTAAAAATAGACTTCTACATATGTGAGAATTTCATATGTAAGAGGGAGAAAGAGGAGACTTTTTCAATCAGTGCTTTTGTCTTAATGTAATTATCTTTGTCTATATGGAAAAGTAATGTAATATTAGATTTTCATCTTCCCACTAAAAACATAAATTACAAGTTGATTAAGGGCCCTAAATGGTTAAAAAGTATAAAATATTAGGTAAAGTTATGATACAGGACTGGGGGTCCTTAGCACACTGTCTTGTGCAAAAAATTATTAGGCTGATTTAATGTTGATGTGTGGGAATAACTTTAATAGCCAAAATGTGAAAGTCTTTAGTTCTGAATATTATGATACATATTTTTTGAAGTTTTACTTTAAAAAATTTTTAACCAGAGTTGTTTTAAGTCTACAGTTGGTGAAACTGAGCAGTACCAAATAGAATTAAAAATTAGATGTGATCATTAGGTAATGAGTTCTGTTTTGAAATCTTCTTAAAAAACACTTTGAGGGCCAGGCGCAGTGGCTCACCCTGTAATCCCAGCACTTTGGGAGGCCGAGGCAGGCGGATCATGAGGTCCAGAGATCAAGACCATCCTGGCCAACATGGTGAAACCCTATCTCTACTAAAAATACAAAAATTAGCTGGGCGTGGTGGTGTGTGTCTGTAATCCCAGCTACTTGGAAGGCTGAGGCAGGAGAATTACTTGAACCGGGAAGTCATAGGTTGCAGTGAGCAGAGAATGCACCACTGCACTCCAGCCTGGAAGACAGAGCAAGACTCCGTCCCAAGATAAATAAATAAATAAAAATTAAAAAACACTTTTAAATATCATTTTATCAATGAAATATCATTGGATTTTAAGCATATATTCTTCCAAAGCAGTAAACTTAAAGGGAGCAATATTTGACACATGAATATCTACTGTGTATTTGTTGGAAAATCAGTGTTATTAATTTATATGGCCCTGTCAATATATATTCATTTATTTGCACTTCCAAGTAAAAGTACATTAAAAACGGAACACAATCTCCCTAGGGAATAGAAATGTTCCCCCAACTGAATGCAACTCTATTTTACCTTTACCTGTTAAAAGCTCAAGAATAAGTGTACTAAGTAATCCGTATCGTTTAGGCATGGATGTACACACGTGTCCACACACATGGACATACCCATCCAGAATCCTTTATTAAATTTTGGGAATGTATGTAAAGTTCAGTGATTTCCATTATAACCAGACAAATATTTCAGATGGCGTTTCAGTAATACTTTTTGTTAATTAAAAAATCTTAAAATGCTCAAAATGCAACCTACTAAGAAATAAAAAGTTAACTTTACAAATGCTATACATAATAAGTACATCAATTGCAGGTAGATTAGTCATAACTAAAGGGATTACTTCCTGATGTGGCTGTGGTGGCTAAATATATTGGCATGTAAATGATTCTCTAGAAAAGTGGCTGAAATACAGTTTTTAATAAATCGTGCATTACAGTTATGAGTGTTGTTGCATTTATTTTACCTATGATTTATGTTTGCTTTCAAATCTTGCTGAGTTGTTAACATAATTGGAAGCATTTAGTATATCTTGATTATGAAGAGACTGTCCAATTTAGTTGTACACATGCATAACAATTTTGCTTAGCTCTATTTGTTCAGATTATTATGTAAAGATACCATTGCTTAAATTAAGAAAATTTATTGGTACTAATAAAGACTTGTTTTCCCCCAACCCCTACATTTTAGGGACTTTAATAACTTGTCCACTATCGCATAGTCCAGAAGCTTTTACATTAGGATCTTGGGATCATTCCATCCACAGCATCACAAACATACTCCCGACTCCAGGTCTGGAGGAACCTAACTTTCTGATAATATGTGACCTTATTGTTTAAACAGTTTTGCATCTTTGTGGAGGCCAAGATTTTAGGAAGGTAGAGTCCCTTCCTCTGACATTTTCATATGCTTACTTCTGTCCCCACAACTCTATTCCAGAAAATGTTGTGACTAAAATAAAAGTGTCGGTAAACCCTACAATTTCTCCAGGAACTACAAGCTCAGTATGTTAGCACAGTGTGAGAACTTTGTATAATTCAAGATAAATATGTATTCACAGAAATGATTAAAAAAAAAACTAAAGGAGAGAGATCTTCAGGAAAAATTCATCTTATCCTTCAATTCAGTTTCTTTTGTCCAAAATAAGCTACTAACTCTGTTTAATGATCCTATCGTAGGTTCACATTTCTTTGTCATTTTTGTTCTGTCTAGCATCTGAAAACATTTTATCTTCCCATCTTGCTGCAGCCTTTCCTAATTTTAGGGAAGAATTGAATTATCAATAGCAATCAATTTTCAGAACATTTCTGTAGAACGAAATTCAGTAGCATTTCGTTTTCTGGGTTAGATACCTAGGGAATTAAGGTGTAATGCTTTATTTATAACCACCTCAATGATTTATCTGACAGAGAGCATCTTGGGAAACTGCATCACTTTAAAAAGTGTTAATAAATTAATAGAGTAACAGAAAGAAGTCTCTAGGAAATATGCAATTTGAAGATTTCCTTTCTGAGAGGGCAGTCTTACACCTTACTTTTCTAAAATGGAATTATGACAGCTATGGAAGTGAATTGTGATTACTGAGAAGGAAAAAGCAGCCCCTGTCCTCTGCCAGCTGGCCTGGTCCTCTGAGCAGCTCCTGTGGTTGCTGCGAGATGGCTGGGTACCCAGAGATAGCTCTGCTGCTCCACTGTTACATGCGCCCACTTGCAGAATAGGGGTCTGGTCGAATAGGGTGAGGTGAGCCATGCACTCAGCACTGGTCTGGGCACCCAGGAAGTGCTGTGGGTGCAGTTAGTGAGAGTGACAGCAGCAGCAATGTGACCCCCCTCCATGACTGCCCCAGGCACTGGCTGCCCATCCCAAGGGGCTGACTCATGAAGAGTCTGTTCGTGCAACAGGGCAGTTCCCCTCCATGGCTGGCATCCAGACCCAGAAAGGCACTCAAGTTCCAACACCCTGTCCTGATAGTACTGATGTGTCACTCCCTTCCCCATGGAGGAGAAGTTTTGATAAAGTTGGGGAAGATGTTAGTAGCCCGCCCCCTAAACTCTACCATCATACTTATTTCCCCAAGGTAAATTTTGATTCTAATTTTTAAGACTTTTTTTTTTTTCCCTGCTATTTAACCTGAAAGTTTGGGATACTCCTATATGTTCTGTTTTACAGTTTCCTTTTTTCCCACATTAACAATATGTTAGTAGCATATTTCCATCTCATGCTTGCTTCCTACTGTGTTAAATAGTGTAGATTTATTTTGATAGAACACGTATTATACAGGCCAAGTGCGGTAGCTCATGCCTGTAATCCCAGCACTTTGGGAGGCTGAGGCGGGCAGATCACCTGGGAGTTCAAGACCAGCCTGACCAAAAATGGGGAAACCCTGTCTCTACTAAAAATATAAAATTAGCCAGGTGTGGTGTCACATGCTTGTAATCCCACCTACTTGGGAGGCTGAGGCAGGAGAATCACTTGAGCCCAGGAGGCAGAGGTTGTGCTATATCCAGTTCATATTTTATTCACTTTAAATTGGAACTTAGTTTTTTAAAAAATAACTTTTTATATTTCATGTTCAAGTTACTGAAAAGTATTTTTAAATGCTTATTTTGTTCAGAAATCCAAATTAGCCTTTCTTTACTCCAGCCATCATTATTCATGGTATTTCTTTTTAAAATGTATACCTGTCCTGTTTCCAAAGAGATGGATTGCAAAATAACTAGTGACTATTTTTGACCAACACACTATCATCCTCATCTAGGTAAATATGAATACTATAAAATTGAGATACATTATGTTTCACTGTATTGTAATTACCAGTGTAGATAATTATAATTTGTGTTTTGATGTGAGGAAAAAGCCTATGTATAAGGTATTGTGATAAAGAACTCTAATCAAGGGGAATTTTTTATTTTTATATTGTGTGCACATTTGAGCAAGATAGTTATATGTATAGTCACTTAAGTTGCAAAAACAATAGAAGAAAACTGTGGTGCAAATTGTTCTCATATTATCTATTGCTACATAAAAAATTAGCACAAAGTTAATGGTTATAACAATGCCTATTATCTCACAATTTCTGAAGGTCAGAAGTCCAGGCTTGACTTAGTTGGTCCTCTGCTTAGGGTTTCATTAGACTGAAATCAAGGCGTTGACCACTTGTGGTCTCATCTGCAGGCTCAACTTGGGAGTGACCCCCTTATGTCTGAGCTGTCTCAGATTGTTGGCAGAATTCCTTTCCTATTGGTGGCTGAATTCATGGGGTTTGCTTCTTCTAAGCCAGCAATGAAAACATCTGCTGCTTTGAGTTTTTCATCTCTAGACACTTTTTAAAATGAGTTCACCTGATTAAATCAGGCTCAGGTGTATAAATTTTCCTTTTGATTAACTGGAAGTCAGTTTCTTAGTGACCTTAATTCTACCTGGAAAAATCCCTTTGCCTCTGATAACACAGTCTAATCAATGGAATGATATCCCATTATATTTACAGATCTTTTCCACATCTGTGGATGAGGGGATAATAAAAGGATGTGGATCACAGAGGGGTCATGTTAGAGTTATGCCTGTCACATCCCCCTCCCCAAGAAAAACCTCCTAAAATCAGTTACCATATTCTTTGAGTCACTAATATGTGACAGATCCCATATTATTTTCATCTGTTTACCACTTAAATCGTTATTTTTCACAAGAATTTAACATTTTACCTTTTTTCATTTCTCTTACATTATCCCATTGTCCATTTGAATTCCATGAACGTGAAGTGATGTGGTATCTGTGTGTTTCAACCACTGTTATCATTTTCTATAGCTTATGCCATTTTTAATGGGACAACAATAGCTCTTTTACAGCATCCAGTTTGTATTTGTCCACTGATCACAACAAAGAGTCAACTTATTCACTAGTGCATTCTGTAAGTGGTTGTTGTTTTTGTTCTGCTTTGTTTTCCAACAACTTTGTGGATGTTGTATGTGGTCCACCTACTGTACATGGCTGGGACACCACCTCTGTAGGGTGGTTCACAGGTCTACTCCCTGACTCTTTTTACTTCCCTGCTAAGTGATCTTTCACCCAAGGTGCCATGGAGAGACACTCGTGTTGTCCTGAAGAGGAGACATGCAGCACAAGTAGTCAGGGCCTTGCCTCCTCCCCTGATAGCTCTGGGAAGGAAAGTAGGAATTATCTCATCTGCTCCATATCTAAAAACTGTTGTCCTAGAGAATATCCTAATTGGCGTGCCTCCACGGGGAAAGAGGAAGGCAGGCAAAAGAAGTTTCTCCTCCATTGCATATAGATATTCAGTGTGCCACAGACTTGCTCATGATCTCCACTGGCCACTGTCAAATATGCACTATTATCTCATCTTGGCAGCTCTTCCCATTTTCTACCTACAATTATGTTATCTGCTCTCTACCTAAAAACCGTTGTGAGAAAAAGCTGGTCTAGTAGATATTGGAGAATGTGGCTGACAGCTGTGGCCCAGAGGGAATCCTGATGTGGAAGCACACACATGGCTAGACCAACCCACTGAGGATGCCTTTGGTCAACTTAATAAATTATGAAGAGGGGCAAGGGAGAGGCAGATTCCTGAGCAGTAGGGTGCAGGGCAGTGGGTTTTAGATCTAGAGCAGATGACATAATCGCAGGTAGCAAATGGGAAGAGCTGCCAAGGTGAAATAACAGATAACAGTGCATATTTGACAGTTGTCAGTGGAGGTCATGAGCAAGTCTGCAGTAGGCTGAATATCTCTATGCAATGGAGGCATACCAACTAGGAAATTCTTCTGCATTCTCTTGGCTCCTTCACTCATCTCTCCTTATGGTGACTTGGGAGCCTGGGAGAAAGAGCTGGACACATATGATTTGACCCCTCTCTTCTCCTCGGGATCTGCCTCTTGTGAGCCCTTTCTTAATTTATTAAGTTGACCAAAGGCAGCCTCAGTAGGTTGTTCTAGCCATGCATGTGCTTCAGCATCATGATTCCCTCTGGGTCACAGCTGTAAGCCACCTTCTCCACTGTCTACTAGACCAGCACGAAAAGTGAACTTGTTATGTCCTTTCATCTGAATTCTTTCTGAATCTCTTACTTGGTTCTAACTTGAGCAGTGAACATGAGTGTGATTATTGACTCAGTCCCCGAAAATATTCACATCACAGATTTGGGGAATTGATTATAATCATATAAAAGAAAGATCAACATGTAGATGAGAAATTAAATCTCAGTCTCATAATGGAACAGGATAATGGGTTGTGTGAAAGATATGGAGGTTTTCACAGTGAACCCAGATGGTTGAATAAGGAGTAAGCAAATAGATTGTTTTGGAATGCTGATTGAAATAGATTCGTGGTAGTGGTATGTAACCATTATTAAACTATTCTATCGCTAGTTAACAAAGGATTAGACTTCACAGCAAAAACATACATTTATGAAGGCTTGTTTTATACCTCCATGTGGGCTCCAGGTACATATGGATGGAATTTACATAATAGGTCCTCTTCTCAGACCTTTATTGCCCTCATGAGTGTGCATCCCGATATCTGGATAATTTAGGTTTAATTCTCTATCTAATTTTCTTAAAAGTTTCAAATGTAGTAAGTTTACAAAAGGTCAGTTTCTTTTGTATTTAGTGTTAGTAGAACAGTGGTTTTCAAGCATTGTTGCATATTAAAATTATCTCCCTAAATCTAAACCACACCCCAACCCAATTGCATTAGTGTCTCTTGGGAACTGTATTAGTTTATTTTCATACTCTTATGTAGAAATACCCAAGACTGAGTAATTTATAAAGAAAGTGAGCTTCAGTGACTGACAAATCCACATGGCTGAGGAGGCCTCACAATTATGGTGGAAGATGAAGGAGGAACAAAGGCACATCTGACATGATGGCAGGC
Source organism: Cacajao melanocephalus (assembly GCA_963573385.1). NCBI lineage: Eukaryota > Metazoa > Chordata > Mammalia > Primates > Pitheciidae > Cacajao > Cacajao melanocephalus. The sequence goes on along the minus strand of CAUYLG010034930.1, from coordinate 202,110 downwards.
AAAAGAGTGTGTGCAAACATCAGATCTCCTGAGACTTACTCTTAACAAGAATAGTACAGGAAAGACCTGCATGCATGATTCAGTTACCTCCCACTGGGTCCCTCCCATGACATGAGGGGATTATGGGGACTACAATTCAAGATGAGATTTGGATGGAGACACAGCCAAACCTTATCAAGAATGAGGGACCCAGGTTTCAATATATTTTTTGGAAACTCTAGATGATGCCCAAGTATAGCCAAATTTAAAAATCATTGTAGCTATAATTTAAAAGTAGTGCATTACAGGTAGTATTTATAAATTAGATGATAGGTCGAAAATACACAGAGAGAAGATCAAATGGGTAATTGTGATGCACTTGAGTATAATTCAGTGTGGAGAAATTCAAAGAAAAAAGATTAGAAACGAAATGTTTATTTTACCTGGTTCAGAGTTGAGGAGTCATTTGCAACCATGTAAATCATGCATTGTGTAAATTATCAGTAACAAAAAACAAAAACGGAGGTTTGCTCTTGTATATGGTTCTTCATTTCAAAGCCTGTCTTAACAGAGGTTGTGTTCAAAGAACATCCTGCAGTTTTATCAAACATTCTTCAACTTATAAATTCTATTGCAAAAAGACAGTTGAGGGCAATAAAAAGCAAAAGCCAGACTCCTGGGGGAAAGGAATTCCCAACATCTGATTATAAGCTTCCTTAAGGGCAGAGGCTGGCTTCCTCAGAAACCTCATACTTCTTTGTGGCTTGGCTAAACTCAGCATTCAGAAAATGATTGTGTTAGGGAATTGATAGATTAGCACACCATCATGGAAAATCTCAGCATGAAATTGGAGAGGCATAAGCTTTTTATTTTTTTAATTGAGCTGGGCTGGAGCTCAATTTTGGTTCCACCTAACACTCCTTAGATCGCTCCTCTGTCAATTGGATTAGTGTTCTCTCTCTCATTTGCTTGCTGGGGGGGTGAGATAGCATTTGCGAAACCCTTAGTGACTAGCAGCAACAGGTGTGTGTTAATGATAGTTCTTCTCTTCCATGCCTATCTTGAAAACAGTTTACCAGTGTATTTCATTAAAGCAGTGCCTTTCAAAGGGAAGTAAAGTAGTTGGCTTGGAACAAAGGTTAAGGAGATTATGACATTTAGATTTGAAGGAAAGGGAGAGCACTTTATTGGGTGAAGAGATTGTTGTAGAACTCCATGGTCCTGAGCAGGCTACTTATTTTGTACCCAACACTGACATCGCTTGCCAGCTTGCAGTGGCTCCTTGGATCATCTGTGGTGTCAAAGCATTACCTATGTTAAACATCATCAGCTTCAGCTTTGGGTGTCACCTGTATTACTCTAGAGAATCCTGGGCCAGCCTCTCCTACCCTTCTCACCTTCCTCCTTGTAGGATCCAGCAAGAAAAATGTCTATATATTGGGGATGTGGTTCTAGGGATCTTCTAGTTGCTGGATGTGGGAATGGGGGTCCCTGGATTCAATCTCATTCTAGCTTCAGAGGCCTACTAGCTGTGGAGTCCAGCTAAGAGCAGGTAAGAACTACCATTTCAGCGTATCTCCTATAGCCCCTGCACTCTCCAGGTGAGAGGGCAGAGGATGATGTGAGGTAGCAGAGTTCACTGGGAGCAGAAGCCATCCCTCTAGTCTTTCTAGGTCGTGACAATCACTGGCAAAATTGCCTGACCACATGGAGTGGAGGATGGCATCTGCTTCTCAGGCTTACTGAAATTGGCTGTGGGGAGGATGTGTTGAGGTGGCTGGCATTGCATTGAATTCCTGATTTCTGAGAGTCATTTTTGGGGGATTCTTAAAGGAAACTTTTAATCTTGGAACAGTTTTAGATTTTCAGAATTATTGAGAAGATGGTACAGAGAATTCCCATATGACTCTCAACCACTTTCCTCCATTTTTAAAGTTTGCATTCACATGGTACATTTGCCATGATTAATGAGCCAGTATTAATACATTATTACTAAGTATAGCCTATAGTTCATTCAGATTTCCTCAGTGTTTCTCCAATATCCTTTTCCTTTTCCAGATCCCATTCAGGATACCACATTACATGTAGGTTATGTCTCCCTAGGATATTTCGTGGCTGTGACAGTTTCTCAGACTTTGCTTGCTTTTGATGACCTTGACAGTTTGAGGAGTACTGGTCTAGCATATTGTAGAATATCTCTTAACTAGGATTTTTTAGTTTTTCACATGATTCAATTAGGATTATAGGTTTAGGGGAAAAGACCACAGAGTAAAGTACCATTCTTGTATTATGGGCTCAACCTGTCAAGCATGGCTCATTGCTGATGATGCTGATGATGTCACCTGGCCGGAGTGACTGATATGAATCACCTGGAGAACTTGTTGATACTTCAGAACCTGAGATCTGGAAATTTTGTTTCTAAAACTAAAAGAGATCACAGGTAATTTGGGACAAGTTGTGCAACAAGTGGCACACAGTACATACTTAAGATTGATTGGTCCAAAAAATATTTTATTCTGGGACTACGTTGATCCAAATACCAGGTGCAAAAACTCAAAAGTTTATAGAATAGATCGATAGTTCTCAAGAACATTTAGATATCTCAGAATCACCTGGGAGAGCTGATAAAGAATACAGGGACCTAATGTTATTTAGAGAGCCAGGCCTGGACATTTTTATGTTTTACCAGTTTTCCAGGGAAAATCTGACAGGACCAGTGTTCAATAACTAAGAGTAAAGATGTTGGATGTAGAAGAATTTTGCTGTGAGGAGATGCTTGCTGCTTTTGCCTAGCAAGCATCCATTTCCCCTGCTTCAGGCACAGTCCCCAGTATTTATTAGAGAAGCCCCCTGCCCCATTTCCCAAATTTTATGCTGGCCTCTGTCTAAGATTCAGGAGTCGGGCTTTTCCACAAGCCTGGCCACTCAACCCCCTCCACCATCCAGGTCTCAGAATTCCATCCAGGATTGAAAACAACAAAATCAGCCTCAGTAACTGAACTTAAGCAGATGAATGGGAAGTATGAATATAAACATGAATCTAATAAACTCAATAAATTAAATGTTGACATGTGAAATACTAAGGTAAATATGACTCAAGAAGTGTTTTATAACCAATAGTCAGTGAACTTTGATGGTTCTAGTCATGGGCAAAATGCCGCCTTTGGAGGAATGATAGACAGCTATTGTTAATTGTGTACAAATGTCCTGTTTATTGAGGATTAAGTGATTCATTTGTAGCTGAAAGGCAAACTTACATGCCAAGAGATGTTTCATTATATTTTTCTCATTTGAGGGTCAATTATAGTAATGTATTTAAACAGTTTATGAAGTATATTAAAACAAAGACATTGAAAGTGAGAACTTGCTTATACAATTATTTATTTGAAATAGAAAGTGTCATGAGTACTATGTATTTGTTGAGAATTACTTAACAAGAGTATTTTTAACAAGAAGTCAGCTCATAGATTATTCTTCTTGAAACTCTGTATTTTCTCATACTGTTTTTATTAGGAGCATGGATATCCAGTAGTATAACTTGCCTAATTATTTATTATGGAATGCTTCCGACTTCTCAAGGGATTATAAAATGTTTCACTTATTTTTATTATTATTAAGGACTTGTAAATATAGAATGTTTAACAATAAAATATTTCTATCTTCTGGTGATCAATATTATGCCTTTTAAAAAATAATTTTGTTTTTTAAAACTAATTTTTATTTGCTAGATTAATAACTTGGTAATAGATACCTGTGATAAAACATCACATAATAGCTATAATCAGATATATTCTGGGTGGAAATCCCAGATTAGTTGCTCATAGCTGTATGTGAGATTGAGGCTACTAATGAATATTTCTAAGTCTCAGTGTTCCCATGTATAAAATAATTGGGATTTGTAATATTATATTTCTCATTATACGGATAAAAATAATATATGCAATAAGCCCAGCAAATAGTATCTATTCAAATAATGATAGCTGTTTTACAGCCTTGTAGACTGCATCTATTACTTATCCCCATCTCTGACCTCCACAAACTAGCACTCACAGTAGAGGTTTATGAATAGAAGTACAATGAACAGAAAATATGATTTTTATATGCACTGTTGTTGGGTATTTTTGGGAGATTGGCTATTTTAACTCCTTCTCTTCAGCATCCCTTGTCTCATTCACTGGCTGATGATGGGGAGGTCTCCCCCTCTGCTTCTAGTGTTCACTGCCTGAAGTCCTCTGTGACTACCGAAGGATTCTCTACTATGGGATTCTGCCCTCGCCGTTGCTCCCTAGGTGTATTTGTTTCCTACCACTGTTGTAACCAACTACAACAAACTGAGTGGCATACATTAGAAATTTATTCTCTTGCAGTTCTGGGGACTGCAAGATCTAAACCCAAATGTCAAAAGGACCACCCATGCTCCCTCTGAAGGTGCTAGGAAAGAATCCTCCCTGGCCTCTTCCAGCTTCTCTTGATTGCCAGAAATCCTTGGAGTTGGCTCATGGCAGGATGCTCCACGCTCTGCCTGCATCTTCATATGGCCATCTTCTGTGTGTGAGTGTGTGTGTGTCCAGATTCCCCTCTTCTTATAAGGACCCTAGTCTTTGTATTAGCACCACTTTAATCCAACATGATCTTACTTTGACTTGATTGTATCTGCAAAGACTCTATTTACAAATAAGGTCACATTCACAGATTCCAGTGGACATACATTTCAGGGGTGTGTTATTCATCCCAGTGCCCCAGGGCTGCAGACACATGCTGTATTCATAGTCCCTTCTGAGGCCCAGAGCTTTGCTCCTTTGACCCCTCTGAAAGCAGCAGCACCCATGAAAGCAACCACAGCCCTCCCTGAGTCCTGCATGAAGGGGAAAGACCCAGCTCTCCTTGTGATATTATGCCCTTCAATTCAATAGGGGAAAGCTGTAAATACTCCAAGGGAGATACTTGACAAGGTAAAGTGATCTCCATTAGCAAGAGAGTTGGGGACAGTGCACTGGAGGGACACACTGGACAGGTAGTGAATGCTTGCTGAACCTTCCTGTGCTTCTCTTATCTTATCCTTAGGAGTATACTTAGTGTTATCTCGATTTTACAGATGAGGAAAGGATATTCGAGGAAACGGATATTCAGGGAAAGTTGTGTGACTTCTCCAAGGTCCTATAGGTAACATGTGGCAGAAGAGAATTTTATGTCTAATTTTCTGCAACTCAAATGCCCAAGTCCTTTCTTGTTCTCCAGTAATTTAGGAAATGTCTTTCACTCTTTTGTTTAACTGTGCACTGAATTTCTGTCATCGTTATGTAAGGCCAGACAACGTGGTAAAAACTGTACTTTTCTCAGCCATTTGAAACAGGTGTTTAGTACTCACACCTGTCTTCTTTTTCCGGCTGTTTGGCTGTCTTTGATGACTGTGACTATAAAGTCAGGTATGATGTGCATTTTGAGAGACAGAAGGACAACTGCGATGGGATTGGATGTAAGAAGTGAGAAGCTGGTGAGAGCACTTCCAGCTGAATGGTGTTGTACTAGTTAGAACATTGCCAGTATTTTTTTTTTTTTAAGTTCTGGGACACGTGCAGATCATGCAGGATTGTTACATAGGTATACACATGCCATGGTGGTTTGCTGCATCCATCTGCCCATCATCTACCTTAGGTATTTCTGCTAATGTTACCCCTCCTCAATTCCCCCACCCCCGCTATCCCTCCCCTAGCCCACCCACCCCTGCAACAGGCCCCGGTGTTTGACATTAGTCGTTAAGGATGTCTCTTCCACATGCAGACAAGTTCACTTAGTTGGACTGTACTAATGTGCAGTTAGCTGGATGTTCACATTAATAAGCAGAACCATTTTTGAGTTCTTAAAGAAAATTGTACTAATAAAATGGTATCAATGGGGTAACACAAAATTAAATCGTATTCTACAGTTGAAGAAATGTGTTTCTTAAATCAAGACTGAGATACCTATTACTTCCGTATTGCAAATGAAAATGTGACTATCTGATCATCAGCATGGCTAGCATACCAACCAGTGTTTTATATTAAAGCCGTTATTGTTTTATTCTTTGTCAATAAATAGGCACATTGATGTGTGCTTGAAATATATCTCAATGAACTGTTCTTTGTATTTTTAAGAATAAATGTGACAGTGTCAAAGTTCAGTTCTTTTATAAAACAACTACTGGAATTTCCTTCTGCTTAACATTATTGGATACCGAGTTTCAATTCTACAGATGAATAATACTGTCTCTTCTTGCTTGACAACATGTTTCATATTTTATCTATTCTAATAAATTGTTTAGAGCAGAAAGTGCAGATATTAAAAGATAGTTTCTATTGATCATTCTCTTAAAAGTAAAAAAAGAATTTAATGACTTCTGTTAGTACATGATGATTTCCTTTTAAAATTGGTTTATAAATTGGTTATAAATTTGCATGTTTGTTGAATGCTTTTTTACTAAGTCCTTATATATGGAAACTTACAAAGAAAAAATAAGTTTCAGCTGGGCACAATGGCTGACGCCTGCAATCCCAGCCCTTTGGGAGGCTGAGGTGGTCAGATTACCTGAGGTCAGGAGTTTGAGAACAGCCTGACCAACATGGAGAAACACCATCTCTACTAAAAATACAAAATTAGCCAGTCATGGTGGCCCATGCCTGTAATTCCAGTTACTCGGGAGTCTGAGGCAGGAGAATCGCTTGAACCCAGGAGGCAGATGTTACAGTGAGCCGAGATCGTGCCATTGCACTCCAGCCTGGACAAGAGCAAGACTCTGTCTCAAAAAAAAAAAAGTTTCAGAGTTCTGTTCTTATATAGCATCTGGGGCTAAGGCTATGCTGACATAACTAATTTTATATCACAGGAGTGTCTAACTAATTTGACTGTAGTACTTATTAAATAATAGTTAACTATTTTAAGCAATATTATTAGTAATTTGCACCATTCCTAATTGTGTATATTAGTCATAATAGTAATACCTGTATGGCACAAAACAGAAAAGCTAAAAGACCTGGATTTTACTGCTCAGAAAAAATCATGTCATTTGTATGGATTCATAGATTTGTTTGAGTTTACATGTGGATGCATTGTTTCCTGTCACTTCCTGCACTAACAGATGATTGAGAGGAAGTGTTGGTGTTCATTGGGTTCCATTGGCATTTGAGGTTGATTTCATGGCTGATAGTAACTGTTCAGCACAGAAACTTCTTTTGCGATACTGTCATTCCAGCTTCGCATTAATGCCAGACAGTCTGATACTGGATGATGATCTGGGTCAAAGAGCAGTTCTGCTCTTTGAGAAAAAGTACATTTCTCTTAATTAATCGGCAGCATTATTTATTTCAGGTTTCACAACCATAACAAATTTGAGTTATGATGAGTCATTCTGAAAACTTTTATTTGAAGAGGTAGAAGATGTATTCATAGAACATCTTGCCAACTTGAGTCATATTCTGATGCAGTATTTTCACATTCTGCCCCAGATTTCCAGACTCCCGCACCGTGGCTTTAACAGAAGAACTCTGCTGTTATCTGTGAGACTTTGTGTGACACTCAATTGGATCAAAAACTTCAATGGTTAAAAGATCATAGGACTCTGTCTGCTCCTCTGAAATTAAAAGGGATTTGCCACCTTTTTAAAGGAAAGGACTGCTATGTGTTTAATCTATAGTTTACTCTTTAAATCAAAGTTCTTTACCGTTAAGAGTTCATACACCTCTTTGAGAATTTAATATAAGCTTTAGGACTTCTTAGTAAAATCCGCAAATGCATACACATTCAACTTTTCAGAGATGGTTTAAGGTATTCAAAGTCCTCTGTGAGCTCTTCCATGGACCCCATGTTAAGAACTCCTATCTAAATTTCATATTGTTTTTATTATTAATTTTTTCAGAGAAAAACCTGAGACGTTAAACTCTTTTCCAGAATGAATGCAATTGAGATCTAATGCTAAGTATACAAATAAGACTTTAGAAAAAGATAAAGTGTAAGTATTTATATAATCATGGGGAAACAAAAGCAGAAATAATAAAGGAAAACAGTCAAAGATTTAATTAAGATTAAAACTTCTGATTTAGTTAGAAAGTCAATTTCTGCTATTTAAGGAATAGTCTGTAAGAAAATCTGCTAGCTCCACAGTAGAAGAACAGGCAGAGACCATGGTCAAGTTGTAAAATAAGTAAACGTGTTCAGGATGTGGGAGAAATATGCGTTTTTACCTCGTAATTAAAACAGTGAAGTAACTGTCCTTTGGATCAGCAAACTTGACTAGAAAATCCTAGTACCTAACATGGCTTTTCAATGTGCCTACTGAGCTCATAAATCTAACAGCCTACCCAGGGTGAAAATTTTCAGTGTTTCAGAAGCCCTCATGTGGTATAGGTCTTTAAGGCAATAATCCTAACCCAAATAATTTATCTTAAGGGAGTGAACAAGCAAGCAGAGATTTCTGTTCTAATCTCTTTTAACAGTGGGAAATTAGGGGAAACTTAAATATTCAAAACAGTAGATCAGGTAGCTAAATTATAAGGCATCAAGTAATAGATAATATAAAGTTATTAAAGTGACTGCATAAATGATTATGAATATAGAAAGGGGTCAGAAGAAGGGATTAATTGAGGTCTACAATGGTAAAGAAGACTAGATGTTATAAAGCAACATTGCAGAATTTTGTTTGTGTCTGTGACAAAATATGTCTCTCATTTCAAAAACGTACATTGGCTTTTCTCCAAATGATGGTGTTTTAAAGTATTTTAACTCTATTCTTTTTTATGTTCCTTGTGTTAATTTTTCATTTTATATTGTAGATCTACACTAATTAGATAATTTAAACATTTAAAAATGTTCAAATGCTAAAAGGTAGGCTAACAATGTGGATTCATGAAAAATAAAATAGAGCTATTTCCAGGATGGTAAGATATATGGACTCCTTTCCTTTTTATAATGTAAAGCATTCCATTTCATATGTATATTGTGATTTTATGAGTATGTTAGTAGGAATATTTGATTCTGAGAGAATCCAATGGATATATATTTAAGAAAAGAAGTGATTTTTGTTTTGTTTTATAAGATACAGTTGTGTTTCTCATAACCCAAGAAGAGGAACATAGCTGAGAATCAGAAAGCAACCGAAACTAGTCCCCCTGCTTTTTTTGGGGCACTTTTTTTTTTTTTGAACACCTATGGTGTTCACTCTCTGTCTCTCTTCTCACCCCGCAGTCCCTGTCTCTGTCTCTGTCTCTGTGTCTCTCGCTCACACACATACTCTCTCCTTCTGTGTCTGCTTTACTGATCTACTCACTGGTCTCAAAATTTACATCTTACACTTGTGATCACTGAAGAAAGACTCCTTTGGGTCCCAAATCTGACAGTCCCAGGTCAGGCTCTGTCTGTCCTAGCATGGTCAAATTCAGATGGCTGGACATTTGCCTCACGGAGCGGGGTGCAGGGAAGTATAGGTACATGCCAGCCTGCTCTGTTTTTTGTGGATCAGTGTGCAGGCATTAGTAGGTTCCTGCATGATAGGAAATATTCATTCAAATTAAAAATATATCCATATTGAACAGTCATTCATTCATTCTTTATTTTTTAATAGCACGTGTGACAAGCTGAATCTGAATCTTCAGTAGTATTTCAGGATCCTTATATGTTCTAATTCTGTTTACTTCATGTATTTCATGTATTATTAGTTCAGTACTGAGTATTCATGTTAAGGTTAATGTTCATGTTGAAGTTAATATTCATGTTAAGGTTAATATTAGTTCCGTGTTTTGAAAAATACAGAGACCAGGTTTCCATGCCTCTTTTGTCTTTCCCTATGTCTGTGATGCCATTAGGTCTCCTCAGCCCTAGGGAGTTTCTGTTTCTTTCTCTTCAAAAACTTTTCCTATTCTGTTCTTCCTCACGACTTAGCCTGTGGTGGTAATACTTCTCGGAGGCCGATTACATCTTTTAAATTCATCAGCCATTTTGAATTCCATAATTTCCCCCTGAATTCTACCAGAATGTATTTCTGAAAATATACAGAAAGTTATTCAAACTGGAATTAGACTGCTAACATATTTTCAAGTTGAATGTTTAATCTTATAATTGGAAAATGATACATCTGCCTGGAGAAAATCAGTGGGGTTGGAAAACAAATTATATGTCGACAGTGTTGGTACAGAAAATTATACATATTTATGAATGGCCAAATCATCTTATTACTGAGGTTTGAAAATATAATTATTAATTACTTATACTGTAATGATTTCAACTGAATGCCTTATTCTGGGGCATATATTTCATGTGTTAATTTGCATATATGTACTGTCCACTGTATAGGATCTCTAGTTACCATCTCATTTTATACTTAAAACTTCATTAATGGAATTCAGTTTCTAGTGAATTAAGTGTCTGTTTCCGTGATATAGGCAAATGGATAATATTTAAAAGTATTAGTAGAATAAATTGTCATTTTTAAGATCTAGAAGAATGTTATATTTTACAGTTATCTTAATATTCATGTATAATACACAGTTCAAGTACATCGTGACAATTACTCAAAGACTGAATTAAAGAAAATTCCTTTAGGATTTATTTTTTGCAATTACAGATGTGAAATGATTGTCTTCTGTTGGTATGCTGTTATTGTAGTTAGTTATACATTCAAGTGTGTTTGCTGTATCATTTCTGTCAATACTGTTGGGGACCTGGTGCTATCACCTTCACAGAAAACTCCAGAGGCCCCAACTTTGCACCCCATGATGTTGCCTCTGGGGATTCAGCCTCACTGTGGTTTCTGTGTTTGGGTTTTCAAAGCAAGGCATAGAGCAGGTAGTCCCTCCAGTGACCCCGGGCTGGATCCCTGAAGGAATTCCAGAAGGTATAAGTTCTGAGCCTGCTGCCTAGAATTCTACATTTTTAACAAGGTCCCCAGGATATTCTGATGCGTATTGAAGTTTGAGAACCACTGATATGATTCTGAGGGGAAATACGTCTATTTTATAGTCTATGAAAGACAAAGAATGCAAAAACAATCTTCTGTCCCCTTTATGAGAAATTGGCTTGATTATGTTAGCCAAAGGGAGGTCTTACCTACAGAAATAAAAGTCTGGGCCAAACAACTCCCAGCAACATTCCATCACTGAACTCCCCATATGTCTGAAGGATGGAGAAAGAACTGGAATCCGGAAGATGCTGGGAATCAGGGCCCTTAGGGAGACTTAGTTTTTCTTGGGATCTTTCAGGGATTCAACTCTAGCAGTGGTTTGTCCTCAAAAATAATTACAGGTAGTTTTCATCAGTGAGCATCGGATATTATGTGATCACAAGATGCAAGGTGTGTCTGGCTTATTTACTCATTGGTTATGTGAACTTCAAAGTCTCTTAGCGTCTTAGATGTCTTGGCTATTTAATAACATCCTGACTGGGTGTGGTGGCTTATGCCTATAATCCCAGCACTTTGGGAGGCCAAGGTGGGTAGATCTCACGAAGTTAGGAGTTTAAGGCCAGCCTGGCCAATATGTTGAAAACCCATCTTTAGTGAAAATAATTAGATGGGTATAGTGGTGCATGCCTGTAATCCCGGCTACTGGAGAGGCTGAATCAGGATAATCGTATGAACCTGGGAAGTGGAGGTTGCAGTGAGCTGAGATGGCACCACTGCACTCCACCCTGGTTGACACAGCAAGACTCTGTCTAAAAAAAAAAAATCCTGAGTGGGAGAGAGGCGCTCTGAATGTGGGTGCCCCTTACTGCTCATGATTTAGTATAATACATCTCTAATATTGTGCAGTGATTGTCAGGAAGACAACAGACTAATGAAGAGACCACAAAAACCCTGCTCCATTTAGTTTCATGAAGCTTCATGTAAGAGCTTTTTCATGCTGAATGCTGTAATTAGAATAGAAAATTAGTGTGATAAGGCATGCCATCCCCCATTTTGGATTATTAGTGGAAATGAAGGAGTCTGTTGTTTCAACCTAGAATTTTTGTATTACAGTTAAGCATTTAGTGAAACATTATTGGAATATTCTCTTAGTGGACAAATTATGAGATATGCACAATATTTATATATGTTATACATTTTTCTTTTTACTTGAGAGATATCCAAATAATGTACGATGGTCTAGCTAGGGGGAACAGTGATGGTTCTGTCAACAGACCTCCCAGTGCTGCTCAATTGATATTTGCCAAAGACAGAGCTTACCTTACCTGTCTCTGCCTCTCCTTCAAAAGTGGTCATCAGTGCTTGGCCAGTCAAAACCTAGCACTGACTCAGGCAGAATGGCGCCGTATGCCAGTGTGCCTTGATAGGAATCCTAGAAATCCATTTTCAATATGCTTAAGGAGGGGCTAATGAGCATTATATTGGAGGTGTACCAAAAGACCCTCGGATAAAAATGGGGATTCATCGGACTTGCTCGTCTAAGGGAATATAATTCTTGTTTGTGGCTCATTTCTAAACCATCTCTTGAGTGTGACACATACTCAGGGATCTTTTGTCTTAGAGGCAGAGGTGCACAGGCATGAGTTCTGCATTTCTGGAAGTGGAATTGGAGAAATGCAGTGGGCATATAAGAACAGATGGAGACATAGACTTATGCCCACACACAACCTCACACTTGCTATCACATGGCATGCTAGTAATTAATGGACAATGTGTAGCCATTGGTCTTCCTGCCATCAAAACACTATTGAAGCATTGATGGGATTGGAGCTACCATATACAGCTGCATAGGTTGTACACTGCTCAATTCTAGGACATGCTATTCATCTATCTCTGTGCTCCTTGCATGTGCTTAGCATCTTGTTACAATGCTGAGTCATTAGGTCCAAGGAAAGGTGAGATTTATTATTTTTAATGGGCTCCCAGATGATAGCTAATGCTGTTGGTGTACTAACCACATAGAGTCACGCAGTTCCAGATGACAAAGTGGATGGAGGGCTGTGTGGTGGGGTGGGGTAGGTCTGAGGCTGAGCTCTGGCATGCAAGGAGGTGCCACACTCCTGGCCACAGCTTCATGGTACAGAGAACAGTTTCCTGGTTCTCTTTTTCCTGAGGTGTTTATTACTATGAAGATTTCTGACTCAGAAATATTGCCATGAAATTCAAGGTAGGTTTCAGATTTTATGTTACCATACATCAAAAGGGAGGAGAGGAAATGAGAAATAGAATTCACAGCACATTATTAGTGCTGCGAATTAGTATTAATTAATTAGTATTAATTCACAGCAAAAATAGAATTCACAGCACACAGGAGTGAAAGCCTTCCCTCTATGACTTTGATGAAGCTCCCAACACCACCCTAGTCTAAATTGAGGATCAAGTAAGTGCCCCCAGGCACCTGTGTTAGTCCGTTTTCATGCTGCTGCTAAAGATATACCTGAGACTGGGCAATTTACAAAAGAAAGGGGTTTAATGGACATACAGTTCCACATGGCTGGGGAGGCCTCATAATCATGGCAGAAGGCAAGAAGGAGCAAGTCATGTCTTCCTTAGTGGATAGCAGCAGGCAAAAAGAGAGAGTGCTCATGAGACTTATTTATTATCATGAGAACAGCACAGGGAAGACCTGCCCTCATGATTCAGTTACCTCTCACTGGGTGCCTCCCACAACACGTGGAAATTCAAGATGAGATTTGGGTGGAGACACAACCAAACCGTATCACCACCCATTTGATCATCAAGTGGCTCTGAGCCACCAGCACTGATACCATTGTAACTTGCATTAGTATCCGTGTGGAATGTTTTAGTTTTCCCTATGGGGTCTGTGTTCCCTCAGTCAGCCAAGTGGATGTTGACTGTGCAAGTATATGTAAATAAATTTTTCCTAGAATGTGATTTAATTATTTAGTGCACACTTAATGAAAAAATAAAAATCGTGTCTAACTTGAGCCCTTGTTACAGAAGAGAAATAGTTAGAAGGCCTGGTTATATATGCCATGAGAGTTCCCAGAATTGAACATTACACTGCTAGTTTCATGGTACATATTTTAGAAAACCCAATCCTTTGTTTTCTATCTCTGTACTGACCCTAGTTCTTAGGAAATAATGCAGAATCCACAATGTATAAAATATCTCTTCTGATGGAATGAACATATAGCATTTTACAATTTAAAATTATTTTAATTGAAATATTTTAATACATTATTATTAGCAAATTATTTGAATTGTTTTCTGACCATAAGCCGTGTTGAGTCATTTTGGAAAACCTATGTCCATCAAAAGGCCTCTGTAGGTGAATTCCCTACATCTCTAATTTATCCCCTTCTCTACATCTCATTTGAGCCCATTGCATACACAGATGACCTTAAGAGCCTGTAATGCTCTACCAAGAGTTCGACACCATTTTTCAAGTCATTTTCAAGATATGTTTTTTATATTTCCAAAATATTATAATCTGATCTTGAAGTCCATACCTCACATATAAAATATTTTACTTCATCGTCAATTTTTGTTTTTTTATATATCTGAGGAGTGCTAATGCAAAAGAGTGGACACAGACCCTGTCTGGCTTGTCTTTCCTTTTCTTTCCATTCCCATCTTCTACAGTTCTTTTCTTCTGGTCTTCACTCCCCTTCTCTGATCCACCTGGCAGCCCGGAACCTTGCTGTATGCATGACTGCCTCAGCTCAGGTCACAGCTCCCGGTAGGTGGGACTGCCCCTTCTCCACCTTCCCGCTGAGCGACTTCTCCTTGTCTCTGGGCATTTGGCTCAGCAATGTGCTTCCTGGGCATGATCCTGACCTTGCCATCCCAGTCTAAGCATTAGAACATTTGTTTCATTATAGATACTGTCTCTTAATTAATCTGCCCCCAACTTGGAATCACAGAACTTCAAGATCCTCTGACTTTGCTTGTCTGCCTTAAATTGGTCTGGTATTCCCTATGATCAATGCATCAAATAGGGGATCATAAACATTTTCTTTATGAGGAAGGAAGGGAGGGTGGCAGGGCGGGATTAATGACTCACTTCTTGAGGATAAATTTTACCATATTCCTGTTGCCCCATGGCCATGGCCAATAGAAATGGATAAATTTGCAGTCTGAGTTAGATGATATTCCTTATTTTTTGTCTGGACACTTTTTTTTTCTTTGTGCGAGTTTAGCTTTTATTCATGTGAATCAGTTCTGCATATTGGCTACTCATTTGGTAACACTCTGTAGTAGAAACTGCTTTTGTTGTTGATTATTTGATCCTCAGTGCTGAGCACAGTTTCTGGCCCACAGAAAATGTGTGTTTCATAGCACAGTCAACTAATGGCTTTGCTAGAACCTGGTTACATAGCTGACTGAACTGTATCAGTTATGATCTTTGGTTACAAGTTGAAGAAACCACTGATTTGCTTCCAGGGGGAAAGGAAAAGTCACTTGTTGGAACCATATAAGATGCTCATAAAAGAAAAGGAAATATCCAAAAGCCAGGAGTTAGGAAGGGCAGGACCCAGGAGAACTCCAGGGATATAAGCATCAGGGACTAATAGACAGTGACTTTGGGGTGTCCTCACTGGCAGCATCAAGTTCAACTGTTTTCTGTCCTTGTGTTGCTTTTCTTATGGTTTAGATCCCAAGAGGAGCCCACTCACTTAGAGACATGACCACAATTGGCCAGGGAAGGATATTCTCCTGTGTCTGCTGTAACAGATTATCACAAATGTGGTGACTTTATACAATACAAATTTATTATTTTCTACTTCTGGAGGCCAGGAGTCTGAAATGAGCCTCACTTCGACAACATCAAGGTGTTGGTAGGACTCCACTGCTTCTGAAGGCTCTAGAAGAGAATCCATTTCCCTGCCTTCTCTGACTTCTAGAGGCTGCCAACATTCCTTGGCTCTTGGACCCTTCCATCTTCAACGCCAGCCATTACATCATTCCTTCGTTCTTTGTCACATTCCTTCCTGACTCTGACTTTCCTGCCTCCCTCTTCCACTCATAAGGAGACTGTGATTATATTGGGTTCAGCCAGATAATCCAGCATAATCTCCCCATCTCAGAGTCAGCTAGTTAGAAACTTCACTTTCATGTTTATTAATATTCCTTGCCATTTAATGTAACATATTTAGAAGTTCCAGGGATTGGGAATTTGGATATCCTTTGAGGCCACTACTCTGCCTGCAGAGTTCTGGAACCTTGATTGAGAGTCCACAAAACTTCATGCAGTGTCAAGATGGGTAAGTCTGTCAAGGAAAATCAAGGTGCAATGAACAAAAACAGGGAAAATGGCTACTGATCAACCAAAACAACTAATTTCTGTTGTACACATTGAAGTCTATTTTTGACACTAAAAAGTGCCTTGTAAAGATGTTTTTCCATTCAGTGAGAGCATCTGAAGTTAGGTGAGTGAATTTACTAATATGAAATTTTTCAAGTAGCATTCAGGGAAGCCATTTCCTCTGAATCATTTATTACTTACTTTAGAAACTCTTGTCGTGCTCATTGGATCAAATTTGGAAGACAATTAAGCTAAGTCAGTGTTTCTTCTATAAGAGTTTCTCTGGTCAATTGAAGTACAGGCAGGTGGAACATTAATAAACAAAATAATCTGTGCAGAACGGGTCATGATCCTACAATGAAATGACCTACAGTAGTTTTAGTCCATCAAGTCCATTTACTGTCGTAGGGTTACATGGGCTTGGGTACTTGGGCAGAAAGGACAATGGCTCTGAGTAGAGAGTGTTTCTCCCATTTTCATTGCCTTATGTAAGCCTTTACTGTATTAGTTCATTCTCACAGTGCTATGAAGAACTACCTGAAACTGAGTATGAAGAAAAGAGGATTAATTGGCTCATGGGTCTGCAGAGTATACAGGAAGCATGGCTGGGAAGGCCTCAGGAAACATATAATCATGAGGGAAGCTGAAGAGGAATCATGTATAGTCTTCACATGGCCAGCAGGATAGAGAGAGTGAAGGGAAGTGCTATACATTTTTAAAAAGCCAGATCTCATGAGAACTCAACAGTTGTCCAGGCAAAATTCAGTTGGTGAATTATTCTTTTGTGAACTAGATGTGTGGTTTCAAATCCAAATCCACATATGAGCAGGAGAAAAGAACTAGACAAAAGGCAGTACCGGGATTTGACCAGTCCATTTGGAAGATGCACTGCTGTACAGAGCTGCTCCAGGCAACTCCAGGACTGATCATGAAGGCCTGGGTTAAATTCACAAGGTCATTGCAAAATACGTCATGAATAAAAGCAAGCAAAGGAGAAATGTGCTTGATCGCTATCATCCATCTTAAAGCAAGCTTTCCTTTGGAAATTGTAATGGAGCTTTATTTTGTCTTTAATTTACTTTTCAAAATAATTCTCTTTTGGGTCATTTAGTTTCTTGGATAAGCAAGTGTTTCATATGCACATTTGAGGCTTGTCTCGTCCCAGGTACTTCATTTTGGTTCATTGTGCGAGATTGGAAGCATGCTCTAGCCATTACAGTGTAGGTCTAATAGCCAAGACTTATGGTTCTATTCTCTGCTCTATTAAAGACTCAGGGTATGACCTTGAAAATGTTACTTAATTTCTTTATGCCTCATTACTCTCCCATTTATAAGATGTCTGGGCAAAGAGTCCTTACTCTCCCTTCTGCTGCTCAAGGGCTGCTCATGTCCTTCTGTAGTTTTTGCTGTGTGCCAAGAAGAAATGTGTGGAATGGATGCCATTTTTGTAGGGGACTCTAAAATTGACAAAGTAAAATGGAAATTTTATCCAGTTATATCAATAAGCATATTTTTATATTTAAAGGTGCATTTAATCTTCTAGATAATAGAAACTGAATATAATAGAAATCACGTATGCCTGTGGATAACATAGTGTTTTCTCTTATTGATTTGACTATTATCACTTAATCTATATATGTGACCTGGTCTCTTCATTTTTCAGTTTCCACATTTTTTCTAATTGTGGTAGAATCTAGTTTTCCAAATTTGCCCATTGCAGTAACTAATGGGATCAATTTATGTTTTAAATAGGAAGTTTTATTGGTTACCAATGTAAGCTACACATTTTTTTTGTATAAAATAGTGTATAGTATCAGAAATAATTAGTGTTAGGGCCTACACTACTTGAAAACCTAATGAAGTCTTTTACAGCCAAAACAGGTTCCTCTATTCATACAAGGCTCATCTTCTGTACTGCAGTTGTTTGTTCTAAATCAGTAGGTAACAACTCTAATAACTTGAGTTTATTGACATATTTTGATACAAATTTAAATATATGAAATTAAAATTCAATACTTTATTATTTACTTTTCCCTTGGTACCTATACAGTGATTAGATTGTGACTAGATATTGTACCATCTTGAATATAAAATCTACAAATTAATTTCTGGTTAATATTCTTCTTCCTATAGTTCACTTTGTTCAGTATATCAGTGGAACTTTAATCCTCTGTTGAAAGTTCACAAAGCTGTTTCACTTTTAAAAATAGCTAATTGAGAGACTTTTTTTTTCTCAATTGTGCAAATTATATGTGTGGTACACAGAAATTAGATAATGATTTTCCAATAAGATGATGTGTAGATTTGTTATTCTAAATTGAAATTCAGTCACTTGTACAATTTAAATTTAGCATCGTTCTCAGAGTAATTACAGTTTCATGAAATTGGTCTATCAAGTGCATTGCCTCACGCGGATGCTGTGCGCAGACGGAGTCACAAGGGAGCAGAGGCAGATTCCAGGCGAAACAAAACAGGCTTCAACACTGCAGTATCATCGTCTTTGCTGGAATTATTGACATCATCAAGTACCAGTACCCACTTGTTTCTTAATTAAGTTAATAAATGACTGATTGATCTGGTAAGTAAATGATTCCAGGCAAAACAAATATTCATACAATGAAAAGACCAACTAAACAATCACATAGCAGTCAGAATAGGTTACACACGATCAATTCACTTACTGTTCATTCTTTCTTTCATTCAACCAATAAATATTGAGACACTGGTTGGTAAAAACTTTTTAACCAAGTGATTGAGTTAAGAAAAGTCATTTAAAATAGGGAATCATTAAAAAAAAACTACTTAAATGCTGTATTCATTTTATTTTTAACTTAATTGTACCTGTGTTCACTAACTATATAGGACCTAGGTCAGTTATTTCAATGTGAATCTGCTCGTCATAATACCAAACGAGCATTCTGGCTGCTTCGATCCCTATTCTTCCTTCCTTCCTTTAGGATTTGCAGTTTGTTGATTTAAAGCAAGGAATCTAAGACACTTACCAAGTATTTTAAAGAAGAATCCTTCTAGATGTTTATTATTTTTCCTTTGCTGTTTACAATGATCTTATCTATAATTCCACAGCATTTTTTAATGGCTTATCTTAAAGGAATTTCAGCAAGTATTCATAAAATGACAAAAACTATTCTTGATGCAGTTATGTCTTACTGTCTTACGTATGTTTAATCACGTAATATAATTGTTAGACAAAATTGGAATGTTGGGTTTGGAAGCAGCACAGCTAACTCCTGGCAGTCGCCCCTTAACCAGTGGAGGCAGAAGGGTCCCAGACTCCCATGGAGTAGACAGATGACCACAGGTGCAGTGAGGGGCTGGGTAATAAGGATTGCAGAATGGAGCCATTTACAAGAGCTTCTAGAATACTTGTTGGCCATTGTGGTAGGCACTAGAACACCAAAGTAATAAGCTCACTGAAGTCATTCCTACTTACAGACCTTCCTTCTTCATAACAAAAATGCATGCTTTAGATTCAATTACTATATTAATTGTTTTACCTATGGCTCCTCCAAAGTAGGAAGAAGGGATAAATAAGAATTTTTTTTGGCATCCTATACTCAATGCCAAGTACTTTACTTGGCAAAGTATGTGGTCCATGAATGATTTTTTAATTAATGAATAATTTACCAAACTGATATTAGTATTAAGAGGCATCCAGTAGATTAGCAGCACAGTGTAGTGACTGAACCATAAGCTATGTATGTTTAAACAATAGCCCTTTCCTTTGCCACCTTGGGGGGGTTAATGTCTCTGGATCTCAGTTCCATCATCTAGAAAAGAGGATACTAATAGAACTGAAGCATAGCATTGCTGTATTAATTGAGTCAGTACTGGCGAAGAGCTTAGAATAATGCCAGGTCCATAGTACGTATACAATCAGTATTATTACACTGTAAAAATTTCTCTTTATAACTTAGAATTTTATTACCTCATATGCATAATGATCTGTGTATAGATAATAATCTTTAGCATACATGCCAATTTTAGTATGACACTAACATGCATTTTTATAGCTTTTTAATCTAACACATAGAAAAATTAATTGATAATAAACCTGATTATAAAGTAAATATAGAAAAAACCTTTTGTAGTTGAATATTTATGCTTTGTCTAACAAAAAATCTATATACCTTACCATGTTTGCATAATTGAGATTTTAAAAGGAAACATAATGTTGATTTATCTTTATGTATCATTTTCTTTAAGACCCTTGGACATGTTTATAAAAAGAAAATTCTGATTTTAAGCCTTTGCAATTATGCTTTTACTAGCTCCTCCAGGTTAGTAAGGGTTTCACAATAGATGGAACATAAAACCATTTTTGCAAACCCTGTCTCTACTAAAACTACAAAAATTAGCTGGCGTAGTGGTGGGTGCCTGTAATTCTAGCTACTCGGGAGGCTGAGGCAGAGAATCACTTGAATCCGGGAGGCGGAGGTTACAGTGAGCCGAGATTGTGCCACTGCACTCCAGCCTGGGTAACAGAGTAACATTCCGTCTCAAAAAATTGAAAATAAATAAATAATCATCCCTAATTGATTAAAATTTCATCTCCCAATTGTCGTTTGGAGATGACAGTTTGTCAAAAAACAGGGACATAAAAAGATTCCAATTAGGTTCATGCTTGGACCTCTCTCTTCAGAAAGACAAATCATGCTAAAATATTTCTGTGTAAAGAAGGAAGTGCTTCCTATCTAATTTACAAAAGTTTTGTTTTTTGACATAAAGCCAAAGTTTCTTTTTTCTATAGGTTATTCTTGTTTTATTTTAAATTTGTCTAATATTTTGAACATTTATAACTGACTGATTTTCTTACACCTAAACATTAAAATATTTGACATTTTATTCAACAATAATTTATGTATTAGAGAGTAGTAACTGCTCCTGATTTGAAACATTCTAAATGTACTGAAAAGAAAGAATGAAGAAAATAAAATATGTGAAGCCTAATGCCATAAGGAGAGTTTTCCTAAACATAGAATCATTTAATTGGTCAGAGAAATTACTTTTAAAAGTACAGAAGAGAATGGTACAAATGAATTTTGAAATGTTAAATATTACCATTTTTAGACTGGGAATATGACATTTTAAACAAACCTATTTACTCATATCTAAGATTTAAAATATGATTACATAAAATAATTGTAAACACAGAGAAATTACAGCTTTTCTGAAATTTGCTTTTGGAGTTTTGAATAAGCATGGTCGTTTAGAAGATAATCGTCTTTACAACACATTAAAAAGATGCAACCCTAAAAAAGGAGGAGTTCATGTCCTTTGCAGGGACATGGATGAAACTGGAAACCATCATTCTCAGCAAATTGACAAAAGAACAGAAAACCAAACACAGCATGTTCTCACTCATAAGTGGGTGTTGGACAATGAGAACACATGGACACAGGGAGGGGAACATCACACACCGGGACCTGGGCGGTGGGGCCTAGGGGAGGAATAACAGGGAATGGGGGGATTAGGGAGGGATAGCATTAGGAGAAATACCTAATGTAGATGATGAGACAATGGATGCAGCAAACCACCACCATGGCATGTGTATACCTATGTTACAAACCCGCAAAATCTGCACATGTACCCCTAAACTTAAAGTATAATAATAAAAAGATACTGTGTGGTTGTTACCAGATGCTAAGCCTAGGTGGATGGGGAAAGGGGAAATATTTGTCAAAAGGTGCAAAGTTTCAGTTAGACAGGATGAATGAGCTTCCTGATCTATTATACAGAATAGTAACTAAAGTAACTGCATTGCATATTTCAATATTGGTAAAAGAGTAGGGGTGAAATTTTTTATTTGCCAGAAAAAATGTATTTGAGGCGATAAATGTGTTAGCTATTCTGACTTAATCATTCCACACCTTAAATATATATCAAAGCATCATGTTGCACTCCCCCATGAATGTATACAATTATTATTAATTACAAATTGTAAATAGATATTGGTAATATAGGGAATTAAAACTATGGCTTCTTATCTTCGGGATTTCAAAAGTAATTACTGTCTAGTGACAAAACTGAAGGATTAATCTAAAATTATAAAAACAACTTCCTTGAAACTAATGTGTATTGTTTCATAATAGGATGTATATGCAAAAGAACTGTTACATCCAAACATTGACTGTTCTGGGTTCTAATCAAAATAATACATGACAAGGTGTCAGAAATTTAGTTTAAAATCGTTGACTGCCCCTACTACCCTCTGAGACTGTACATCTTATTTATTTTACATGCGTCTCCTCTTTCTACATTTGCGAAATGAAGTTAAAAGTAATGACTTTATACAATGGATGTAGGGGTCAGAAGATTTTTATCTGCAATTGCAGTAAATTCTGTAAAGTGCTATAAGAGAAAAATAACAACACTAACTTGATAAGTCATAGAAAAATGACTGATGTTTTCTGTTATTGGAATCAGCTTGTTGTCTAATGGACTCTACATTTTAAAATGTCATTTTTTACAAAACAATTATAAATTACATTTTAACTATCAGATTATTAAAAATTTAAATGATCACTTATATCTGTGCTTGCCAAAGTGCATGTAATTTGTCATTCCTTTATGTTGTTGATGAAGTCTCCTTTGGAAAGGCTTTGGGAACAAGATGGCAGCATCTGTCACAGCTTAAGATGTTTGTATTCTTAGACACAGCAAATTCATTTCTAGGAATTTATTCCAAAATAATACACATACACACATACACCCTTATAAAGTGATTCTGATTTCAACACCTATATTTGAGCGAAATGAAAAATGCATTCGTAGAGAGTACTAAAAATGATACATCAATACAATGGGATAGCTGCATACAGATTTAAACAACATGATAAATTCATAAGTAATGAGCTGAAATGGTCTCCAGGTCATACTGATTGGAAAAAAAAAAGTCACAGAACAATATCTATAGCATCATCAAATTTTTGTTAAGTGTGTTTGTGTGTGTGTGTGTGTGTGTGTGTGTATGTCTTTGTGCATGTGTATATGTATATGTGTGTACCTTTACATATATATGTAAATAGATAAGGGAAAACTAACAGAATACCCATAAAATGTGACTGCTCAGAAATTTGTCTATATGTTTTTATTAAGTTGTATGAATATCTGAAAACTAAATGTGTAATTTTTCAATGTGTTAAGCAACATTTTATAATGGTATTAATAAATTTGTATATTGGAGTTACATTTCCTTTAACTTATCAGTTTAAATATATTCTTAAAATACTTAGAGGTCATTATTGACTTTTCAGATAAAAACTAAAAGCAGTGCAATGAAAAAAGCATTTGTAGAGGAGAAAACTAAAAATGATACATCAGTACAATGGGATAGCTGCATACTGATTTAAACAACATGATAAATTCGTAAGTAATGGTCTGAAATGGTCTCCAAGACATACTGATTGAAAAAAAAAATGTTACAGGATAATGTATATAGCATCATCAGATTTTTGTTAAGAGTGTATGTGTGTGTTTGTGTGTATGTATATGTATGCACATGTGTATATGTATATGTGTGTATCTTTACATATATATGTAAATGGATAAGGGAAAACTAGCAGAATACCCATAAAATATGACTTTTGAGAAATTTGTCTTTATCTTGTTTTTATTTTTCTAAGTTGTTTGAATATTTGTAAACCAGATATTGTGTAATTTATCAATGTTTTAAGCAACATTTTATAATGGTAGTATGAATTTTTATACTGAAATTACATTTCCTTTAATTTATCAGTTTAAATATATTCTTAAAATACTGAGAGGTGATTATTGACTTTTCACATAACAACTAAACAATTGTTTTATCTATTACTCAGTTTTTGAGTACTGTATTTTTTTCCACTCAGATCGGATAGAAGTTATATTTAAAAAAATTTTTCTATACTCTTGGATCAGCCTCTTGTTAATAATTTTGTAGTGCTTGCAGCATAGACTTTATAACTGTTTAAAATTATTTTGCTTTTCTTTTCTGGATTTTATGTTCAATCCAGGCACAAAGTTTTAGCATACTATTAGCATTAAAAAAACAGTCTTTTTGAAGGAGCATTAGCTTACTGAGAAAGACCAGATCAAGAAACCTGGTAACTCAAAAAGCCAGAGTGTCTTGTTACCTCCACATGACATACACTAGTTCTTCAGCAATTGTTCTTCACCAGGCGAAAATGATTGAAATGACAGACATCAAATTCAGAATAGGAGCAAAGGGTAGGAACAAAGGTCATCAAGATTCAGGAGAAACTTGAAACCCAATCCAAGAACTATAAGGAATGAAATAAAATGATACAGAACTGAAAGGTGAAATAGCCATTTTAAGAAAGAACCAAACTGACCTGACAGAGCTGAAAAATTCACTTCAAGAATTTCATAATATAATTGCAAATATTACAAGCAGAATAAACCAAGCTGAATAAAGAACCTCAGAGCTCGAAGACCAGTTCTCCAACATTTGAATTCAGGAAATGCAGAGAATCCCTGCAAGGTATTACAAGATGATCATCAACAAGATATGTAGTCATATGATTCCCTAAGACTCAAGTAAGAGAAAAAAAATGTTCAAAGCAGCTATAGAGAAGGGGCAGGTCACCTACAAAGGAAACCCCATCAGGCTAACAGCAGACATTTGAGCAGAAACTCTACAAGCCAGAAGAGATTAGGGGCCTATATGAAGCGTTATGCAAAAAAATAAATTGCAACTGAGAGTTTCATATCCATTGAAACTAAACTTTGTAGATGAAGAAGAAATAAGATCCTTTTCAGAGGAGCAAATGCTAAGGGAATTTGTTACCACCAGACCTGTTTTATAAGAGGTCCTGAAGGGAGTGCTAATTAGAAGGAAAGAATGTTACTAGCCACCATGAAAAGACACTTAACTACATAAATCACTGTCACTATACAGCAACCACACAATCAAGTCTACATAATAACCAGCTAACAAGAAGATAATATGATGAAATCTGCACATATCAACAATAACATTGAATGTATATGGTCTAAATGCCCCAATTAAAAGGCACAAAGTGGCAAATCGTATAAAGAAGCAAGACTTGCTGTCTTCAAGATACCCATCCCACATGCAATGAAACCCACAGGCTCATAGTAAAGGGTTGGAAAAAAATCCACAAAGTAAACAGTAAAAAGCAGGGGCTGTATTCTAATTTCAGACAAAACAGACTTTAAACCAACAACAATCAAAAAAGACAAAAAAGGGCATTACATAATGGTGAAGGAATCAACTCAACAAGAAAACATAGCTATCCTAAATATATATACACCCAAGACAGGACCACCCACATTCATAAAACAAGTTCTTAGAGACTTACAAAAAGATGTAGATAACCACACGGGAATAGAGGAAGATGTCAACACCCCATTGACAACATTAGATCATTAGAGCAGAAAATAATGAAGGTATTTGGGACCTGAATTCCACACTTGACCAAATAGATCTAACGAACATCTACAGAACTCTCTCTCTTACCCCCTCCCCCACAAAAAAAAAAAACAAAAAACAAACAAAAAAACGGAGTAATAAGGAAATTCCTTGAAACTAATGAGAACAAAGATAAAACCTAACAGAATTTCTGGGCCCTACCTAAAGCAGTGTTAAGAGAAACATTTATAATGCTATATGCCCACATAAAAAAATTAGAAAGATCTCAAATTCATAACCTAACATCACACCTAGAGAAACTAGAAAGTCAAGAGCAAATCAACCCCAAAGGTAGCAGAAGATAAGAAATAACCAAAATCAGACCTGAAATGAATGAAACTGAGAAGCAAAAAATTATACAAAGGATCAACAAATCCTGGAGTTGGTTATTTGAAAGAATAAATAAGATTGACATACCACTAGCTAGATTAATAAGAGAAGAGAGAGGATCCAAATAAACACAATAGGAAATAACAAAGAGGACATTACCACTGACCCCCAAGAAATACAAAAATCCCTCAGAGACTACTATAAACACATCTATGCACACCTCTATCTACTAGAAAGCCTGGAAGAAATGGATAAATTCCTGGAGACATACAATCTCCCAAGGTGAAACCCAGAAGAAATCTCATCCTGAACAGACCAATAATGAGTTCCAAAATTGAATCAGTAATAAAAAGACTACCAACCAGAAAAAGCCTAGGACCAGATGGTTTCACAACTGAGTTCTACCAGATGTATAAAGAAGAGGTGGTACCAGTCCTACTGAAACTATTCCAAAAAATTGAATAGGACACACTCCTCCCTAACTCATTCTATGAGGACAGCACCATCCTGATACCAAAACCTGCTAGAGACACAACAACAAAAAAAGAAAAGTTCAGGCCAATATCCTTGATGAACATTGATGTAAAAGTCCTCAACAAAATACAAACAAACTGAATCCAGCAGCACACAAACAAGGTATTCCACCATGATGAGGTAGGCTTTATTTCTGGATGCAAGTTTGTTTCAACATTTGCAAATCAATAAATGTGATTCATCACATAAATAGAGCTAAAAACTTATAGCACATAACTCAATAGATACAGAAAGGCTTTTAATAAATATTATGTTACGAACCTTCAGCAAACTAAACACTGAAGGAATATGCCTCAAAATAATAAGATCCATCTGTAATATAATCACAGCCACATCATAGTGAAGAGGTAGAAGCTGGAAGCATTCCCCTTGAGAACTGGAACAAGACGAGGATGACCATTCTCACCATTTCCATTCAACATAGTTCTAGAAGTCCTAGCCAGAGCAATCAGGCAGGAGAAATAAATAAAGGCCATCCAAATAGGAAGAGAGGAAGTCAAGCTATCTCTGTTTGCAGACAATATGATTCTATACCTAGAAAACCCCATAGTCTACGCCCCAGAGCTCCTAGATCTTATAAACAACTTTAGCAAAGCTTCAGAATACAAAATTAGTGTACAAAAATCAGTAACACTTGTATCCATCAACAGCGTCCAAGCTGAGAGTCAAATAAAGAAAACAATCCCATTCACAATAGCCACAAACAGTATGAAACACCTAGGAATGCAGCTAACTAGGGAAGTGAAAGATCTCTACAATGAGAATTACAAAATACTGCTAAAAGAAATCTGAGATGATTGGTGGAGTGGAAGAACATTTCATGCTCATAGATAGGAAGAATAAATATTATTAAAATGGCCACACTGCCCAAAGCAACTTACAGATCGAATGCTATTCCAAACTACCAACGACATTCTGCACAGAAATAGAAATACCTATTGTATAATGCATATATAACCAAAAAAGAGCCCCAATAGCCCAAGAAATTCTAAGCAAAAAGAACAAAGCTGGAGTCATCGCACTACCTGACTTTACACTACAAGCCTACATAATGAAAACAACATGCTAGTGATAAGAAAAAGAAAAAAGAGCAAACACATAGACCAATGGAACAGAATAGAAAGCCCAGAGAAAAAGCCAGACACCTGCAACCCTAATCAACAAAACTCACACACACAACCAATGAGACAAAGACTTCCTTTTCAATAAATGGTGCTGGGATAACTGGCCAGCCATATGCAGAAGATTGAAACTGGATCCCATCCTTACATAAATCAACTCAAGACATTAAACACAAATGGAAACCTAAAACTATAAAAACCCTGACAATATCCTAGGAAATATTATTATAGTCATATTCCCTGGCAAAGATTGCATGATGGAGACATCAAAAGCAATTGCAACAAAAACAAAAATTGACAAATGAGACCACCTAATTAAAGAGTTTCTGCACAGCAAAAGAAACTATCAACAGAATAAACAGACAGCATACAGAATGGGAGAAGATATTTGTAACCTATGCATCTGACAAAGGTCTAATATAGAGAATCTGTAAGGAAATTAAACATATTAGCAATCAAAAAATGACCCCATTGAAAAGTGGCCCAAAGACATGAACAGACACTTTTCAAAAGAAGACGTGCACAGCCAACAATTTATGAACAAGCACTTAATGTCATGAATCATTAGTGCAATGCAAATCAAAACCACAGAGAGATACTATCTTACACCAGTCTGAATGGCTATTATTAAGAAGTCAAATAGTGACAGATGCTGGTGAGGCTGTGAAGAAAGAGGAATGTTATACACTGCTTGTTGGGATGAAAATTAGTTCAGCCATTGTAGTAAGCAGTGTGGCGATTTCCCAAAGAACTTAAAACAGAAGTGTGATTCAACCCAGCAATCCCATTATTGGGTATATTCCCAAAGGAATGTTAGTCATTCTACCATATTCATCATAGCACCATTCACAATAGCAAAGATGGAATCAACCTAAATGGCCATTAGAGTAGACTGGATAAAGAAAATGTGGCAGATATACACTGTGGAATACAATGCAGCCGTAAAAAGCACAAGATCGTGTTCATTGAAGCAACATGAGTGGAGCTAGAGGCCATTATCCTAAGTGAACTAAAGCAGGAACAGAAAACCAACCCTCATGTTCTCGCTTACAAGTAGAAGCTAAATATTGAGTACATGTGGATACAAAGAAGGGAACAACAGACACTGCGACCTATTTGAGTGTATAGTGTGGGAGAAGGGAAAGGATCAAAAAACCACCTATTGGTTGCTATGCTTCTTACCTGGGTGATGAAATAATTTGCACGCCAAACCCCCTGACACTCAATTTACCTATATTACAAACCTAAATATGTACCCCTGAACCTAAAACAAAAGTTTAAAGAAGCTGTCTTTTCTTCTGCTTTACACTTGAGAAATTTCAGAATGAACGGTGGAAAAGATGGTTAATACTGATTAAACCAACAAAATTCACTGATAAATCTCTTTTAAATTATTTGATGGTTTCTCTAATAGAAATTTCAGGTTTACACTTAAATGAAGTGTTTCTTTAATTTCCTGATATAAGAAAGTCTACTAAATTTTACACTGGACAGGTGCGTGTCTATGAAATCTTAATTTTATCAAACCAGGAAGTTAAGAAATACACTTGATTTTAAAAAATGCATTGCTTAAACCACATAGCACAATGTAGTGTAAGTATTCATAATTATAGTTCACTTATCAATTATTGATTACATCTTGGTGTGTAAGATAATTTAAAATATATAAACAAAGATAATTTAGGAATTAAAAATTTGTATTAGTGTTCTAATGTCTAGTCACAGACTTTATAATATTTTAAATATAGTAATAAAAATTACTATTTTGGAATCTTGACCCAAACCTAGAATACAGAATGTTCCATATACCAATGATGAAACCTAGATCCAGAGAAATATTTTTCAAGTAGGACTGAAATTAAAGTTGAACCCTTTGGGGGCAAAACAAAATTTGTTTTTCAAGATAAATTTAGAGAATAATGATCTTTTAACTCAGAAACTTTTGTTAAGTATCCCCCATCATGCACTCTGGACAGTGTATCAGTCAGGATGGGCTGGATATGCCATAGTAACAAGCAATACCAAAATCTCTCTGGCTTAATACAAGCAGTCTAGTGAATCACTCAAGCAACAGGTCCTCTGTGGGTAGATGAAACCTCCGCTTCCACATAGTTACTCTTCAATATCTTATGCCTGTGCCACCCTAATTCAACACATAGGGTTTTTCAAAGTAAGAAGAAACAGAAGGTAGGATGAAGAATCATGCAAAGGATCTTAAGTGCTTGTATTCAGTTATAATTCCTTGACCATAACAAGTCATAACAGCAAGACTGATTTTAGGTGAATGCTGTCCTAGATGGAAAAAAAAAAAAAAAAAAAAAAAAGAAAAGAAAACAAGTCAGCAGCGCTAGTATCTTATCAAGGTAGAGTTAACTCACTCCACCTTGAGCTGGAAGATTATGTAATTGGTTCATACCAAGACCAGAAAGGTACTAGTTGAAGACTAGGAAGAAAGTCAAGTGCTGGAATACTGGCTTGAGTATAAGCATAATAATACAGGAAAAACACTTGCTTAGAGGATCTTGCAAAAATCCTGTGAGAAAATTAGTCATTGGAAACTTAGCACTAATCATAGCTGTATAATTATAGATTACGATGCACAGTCATTAAGAGAAATACTTGAAACCTAAATATACAAGGGTCTATTTTTTAAAATAAGGTACAGTAAATGAATAAGATTACATCATCTTATGACATAAAAACATTGTATATCCTCATCACATCATTTATATATAAGGCTATTATTTTATGGAAACCATGGAGAAGGTATCCATGTCCAAAAATATCAGCCTAAACTTCAGCAATACTTATGAAATGCTTGCTTTTTAAATATGTATATATGCTATTCAGTAAAATCTTTGAACATCTTTAGAAATCTTTAAACAGTGAAATGTAAAATGTATTGTGAAATCATGATTACACTCATGCTAAGTCATTCATACATTATTTTCCTTGATTTCTTCCTAGATTTGAACCCTTCTTGGAGATGGTTCCTGAGGTGTCTGTGAAAAGTCATAAGCTCTGAGAGACTGTATAGAATAAAATTTTGGGATGAAACAGAATCTCTGGCTTATTCTATGTGCTGACTCATTCTATGTGCTGGTGTCAAAAAAAAAAAAGACTGTAATTAAATCACTGAAACCTCAGCATTGGGTAGTGAACCTCAAAAACACCTGAAGACTGTCACTACGCTCAATATTAGCTATCTGTTGCTGCATAACATGTTGCCCTAGAATTTAGGACCTTAACACAACTAATATTTATCTCATAGATTCTGTGAATCCAGAATCTAGGAGCCATTTAGCTGGGTGTTTCTGAGTCAAAGTTTCTTCTAATGTTTGTCAAAATGTCAGCCAGGTCTTTATCATCTAAAGGCATACCTGGGACTGGAAGATGTGCTGTCTAAATGTCTTGCTCATATCGCCCATTAGTTGTTGGTATCAGTCCTTTGCCAGTTGTTGGTAGGAGGCTTTAGTTTTTCCTTATCTGGACCTCATTCTCCATAGGGCTGCTTGAGCATCCTGTCTTCCTAGAAGCTGACTTTCCCAGAGTGAATGATCAAAGAGAGATCAATAGGGAAGTCCTAGTGTCTTGAATAACTTATCTCAGAATCATATACCATCACTTCTACCATATTATTAGTGAAAAGGGTCACTAAGTCTAGCCCACTCTCAAGGGGAGGTGAGGTAACCTCTACTTCCTGAAGATAGGACTATGAAAGAATCTGTGGACATAATTAAAAATTGTCATATTCTTCCAAACCAAACCCAACAGAGATAGTAATAAATAATAAGCAAATAAGGTGTAAATGCAGGTGAGAGGGAAAATATTTTCATTAGGAGGTATTTTAAAAAGGAAACAATATCTGAGAGTCTTAGTTGGAGAAAAAGGGAATTTGGCAGCAAAGAGATGCTATAAATTTGTCTTGACAGGGTAATGATTTGTACAAATTGTAAATTAAAAGAAAACAGAAAACAAATTGGCAAAAGTAAGGCTGGGAATTGATAATCACCTTTCCATAATAGCCAATTATTTGTCTATTCAATACTAGCTATTGATCACTTACCAGGATATTTGAAACCCTAAAGTGTAATGTTGAATGATTATATACAAAAAAACGAGAGTTTCTTTGCCATGTAACCTTTACAATTACAGTAATACTTTTTAAACATATATAATTTAGATTTAACTCTCTAAGCACAGCTTTTAAAGTCATGTATTGTAATAGGCAGATTATATAACTTAAAATTTCAAAATTTGTTATCTGTGTGTAAAAAATGTCAACGTATCTTGGCAGCTATAAAATTATTATGGCTCTATTCAGTCTCTGTTTTCTATTTGTTCTTTTAAGGTCATTAGAGATATTTATTTAAAAAGCTGCTATGTCAATGGTAGTGACTGAAGTTGTATAAGAGTAGTTGAAACTCTGTTTTATAATTAATTTTAAAATACTGAATAATACTGTCTCTGTTGTGATAGGTTAAACATATGGGCTGAGTGCAGCTATCTGCAGCATGAGATTTTTGTCCTTGACTGCCCATTGATAACAATTCTGGAAAAACTAGATGTGTCATTGAGCTCTGGTATCTTGAGAAATTGTGAAGTGGCAGATACATATTTTCAATCAATGTGAAGGGTAAATTGCCATAATTTGAGTGGACACTTTCAAGTACTATGAAGTAAGAACATGTTGCGAACCACTGTGTAGCTGGCATTTGGGGACCTTCTGTTTAATAGATTGTGACAGTCAAAGTTGGCAATTCACAGTGATAAAATTGTTGTGACTGGCTTAAGCATGATTTGTGTGTGTGTGTGTACCAGATTTTATGATGTAAATCTATGATTAGATGGGGAATATAAGCTGGAACCTGCATATTTATTACTAGGGAGAAAATTTAGGAAGACAGGTTTTGTTTCACTTATAAGCTTAGATGCTTTTGTTCAGTTTCTTGCCCAGATGCAGTGAAAGAGATGGATTCAAAGTCTACAGGAGCTGTGTGAGAGGAACTCCAGCACCTGAGACATTTGGCAGTGACAGCGTATTCTGGACAGTCACAGTGTGTGATGAACACTGTATTAGGGGCCGTGCTAAGTGGGCTTCTTTGAAGTTTCAGCCAAAAGAATAGTCGATTCACCACTGAGATTCTTTTTTATGAAATACATTAGAACTTCCCCTTTTATTCTGGGAAAGCCAAATTTTAAGGTACTGTGCCTATTTCAATTTCTGCTCAATCTACTGTTAGTTTGATGGCTCTGTAATTTTAGAATCACAGGCTTGATTTTTCTGGCATAAGGGTAAGTGTCTCTGTAGCTTGGTAAACCCATCAATCAGCTGTTGAAACATATTTGTGTTGTCTGGGGGAACTAAGATGGTTGTTGATTCAAGAAGTGGGTCACTATCTAATTTGTAGTAAAGATGAACCCTATAACTTACCTTATCATGATTATTAATTTTATTTAGACATATTTCCTTTATAAATGCAGTCATAAGTCTGATTGGTGGAAATATATATGGTTTGACTACTTAAATATTATGTATCAACCAAACTCATTAATTTGAATATTTCTATTTTTATAGATTTATATTTAGTAGATTGAATTTAATATATTGAATATTTATATTTGTAAACCTGGGAAGAGTTTTAGGACATTTATGTGCCAGTGTTTTAAGTGTAAAATTTCTTGACATTTTAAAATGGGGCTGATAATAAATTATAAATGTTCTTCATTTTGACTTATTCAGTAAGTATTTAAGGATGCCAGCTCTTTAGTAGGCATTATTCTAGGCACTGAGGTTATAAATATGAATAAGACCCAATTTCTGTGCTCAAAGAATTCATGAACTAATTAGGAGATACAAAATGTAAAATATATGATATTTCCATAGATCTAAGATATTGAGTATATCAGTGATTTAATAACACTTTTAGTTGCAAGTGACAGAAAATTTATCTCAAACAGATTAAAGATAGAGGGGACTACAGTCACATGAAGGAGCATCCCGATTTCAAAAATATGAAAAGTTTTTGTTAATCCCAGAAGAGATAAGATCATCACAGTTTATAATGATCATGTAATACTTTAGGAAAGTTCCAAGCTTTGAAGGTAACAGTAAAGAGGAAGTGAAGTGATTTATGGTGCCTGGAGTTGTCCAAAAGGCTTCATGGAGGAAGAAATGCCTCCATG
Organism: Cacajao melanocephalus; assembly: GCA_963573385.1. Lineage (NCBI taxonomy): Eukaryota > Metazoa > Chordata > Mammalia > Primates > Pitheciidae > Cacajao > Cacajao melanocephalus. Next base: position 168,313 of record CAUYLG010034930.1, on the reverse strand, counting down.
GGACTATGAAAGCGAAAAGAGAAAGGGAGTTTGGTAGCCAACAAAGGTCTTGGTGATGATAAAGGGAAGATGATAAACTGGATTGTGGTAAACTGAATTGTGCACACGCAGGAAGAGAACCTTGCGTGTTCACAATACAATTTAATAAGATGTATTGGGAGCTGCAAGAGGTTTCGTGTGTGTAGTGTAAGGTGTGAGAGGAGAGGCAGCAGTCCTAAGAAGGGAGGCCGGGCGCAGTGACTCACACCTGTAATCCCAGCACTTTGAGAGGCTGAAGCGGACAGATCACAAGGTCAGGAGCTTGAGACCAGTCTGGCTGATATGGTGAAACCCCATCTCTACTAAAAATACAAAAATTAGCCAGGCATGGTGGCTCATGCCTGTAGTCTCAGCTACTTAGGAGACCGAGGCAGGAGAATCACTTGAACCCGGGAGGTGGAGGTTGCAGTAAGCCAATATTGCGCCACTACACTCCAGCCTGGGCGACAAGGTCTTAAAAAAAAAAAAAAAGATACATGGGCCAGGGCAAGAACAGCCTCATACATCATGCAAAGCAGATTGAACACTATCCTCTGTGTCAGTGGTTTCCAAACTGTTTTGTATCCATTAATTTAATGGGTAACACTAGAATTTTAAATAAAAGGGAAAAAATTGAAAACAGTGCATCACATGTTATAAACCTTCCTTTTTCATGAAATCTTGTTTCAGTTAAAATATATGATTATGTGTCACTGAGCCATGAGATAAAACCCATTTTCTGTTAAAGAAAGTCTGGAAACCTCTGTTTAGGTGCAGAGATCTACTCAAATAAATTTAGGGAAAAAGCACCCTGTGATCAGATGGTTGGTAAGGAAGATTGACACTTTTAACAAATAATGCATGGAGTTGATTGAAGGAGGCAATATTGCAGGCATGAGAGGCAGGTTAGGAAGGTTTTGTGTGTGCAAGAGACTAGGAATCATGCTGAATTTGGTGTGTTTCTGAGGTTCTGATGGAGCTATTTGTAATAGGTTGTGGCTTATTACAAATGTATAGGTATGGACATCAGCTCTGAAGTCTCAGCTAGAGGTAAACAACTGAGTCATTACTTGCACATCCAATCTTGGGTGTGCATGGCTTTGCCAAAGACAGGTCTGGACAGTGTTCAATGAGAAGAAATAGAAGGTGTAGACCCCATTGGAAACTCATATATGTACAACAGTGGATTTCAGCCTCATTGTGCTAACCTTCCCGCAGGATTCCACAAGCACTTGTGGAGACTTCATTTGTTAATATAATAACATAGTACCCCATGAAGGCCCCATCTAAAAAAGACTCCTGAGACTGCCTCGATTGAACCAACATGTGTGAGGATGACAACATTGCCCACAATGTATGTGCCACACTTCCATTATTAGGCTATGACACAGAATTCCAAGAAAATGCAGATCCATAAATACAATACTTATTTTGTTTAAAAAACAATGATAATATAGTATGTTATACATTAGTTATTTCCTGAAATTAGCAGGTTCAAGTTCAAGATCATTGACAAATTCAAGGTCATCATCCAATTTCTTAAAATCCTCAGCTGGGTGTGGTGGCTCATGCCTGTATTCCTGTAATCCCAGTACTTTGGCCAAGGTGGGCAGATTGCTTGAGCTCAGGAGTTCGAGACCAACCTAGGCAACATGGTGAAACCCTGTCTCTACTAAAAGCACAAAAATTAGCTGGGCATGGTGGCACATGCCTGTAGTCCCAGGTACTTGGGAGGATCACCAGAGCCTGGGAGGTGGAGGTTGCAGTGAGCTGAGATCATGTCACTGCACTCCAGCCTGGGCAACAAAGCAAGACCCTGTCTCCAAAAAAAACCAAAACCAAAACCAAAAAAAAAAAAAACCAAAATCTTCTGCAAGGATCTACCAACAGCACGGCTGCTGCCCCCGCTTTCCTTCTCTGGTATCATTTCGAGTTTCACACCATGCTCTCTGCATCTCAGCCCAGTTGCTCCTCTTTCCTGCTCCTCATGTCTCCCCATATACATTTATTCTGGTCCTTTCCACTCTACTCTAACCCTCTGCCATTACACTGTCAGTCACTCCATCGCCTACCCTTTTTTAGTCTTTCCCCTCAGTCCTCAGGTCTGAGGGTACCCTGATTGCTGCTGAGAGATCTGTCAGCTCAGCCCTGAGAACCTGACCTGTTGTTTGGCTGATGCACGTTTTCCTTGCTTCACCTGTGGTGTCGGCTGTGGCTCTCAAGTCACAAGGTTGCCTGGGGCACAGCTCAGGAGAAGCAGCCGTTGATTCACCCTTAACTACTGGCTTGTTTTTAAAAGCACTACCTTTTCAATAATATTTTTAAGATAGATAAGTTGTTACTGTAATGCTTATTAAGACTAGATGAAAGTGGCTGAGATCATGCTTTAGAAAGAGGACTGAGACATTTGGAACATAGCCAAAGGAAGACCTGCTCCCATCCTCACTGATCACATTTTGCTAGAGCCTGGCTGCTTAGGCGTCTCCCCTGTGTGAGCACCACCGTTCCATTTTGCTTTGTAGAAGTCACCACAAAAGCTTCTTTTTTACCTTTACACATAATTTATGTCACTAAGAATAATAACTCAGGTGGACCTGAAGTCTGTGGTGATATTCAAGTTGGTCCCATCCTCCTCAATGATTAATACCTCTTACAAGGAGACAGAATGGGTTTCCTGACCCACCAAACTATGTTGATCCTCCCACTGCTCCTACCTCTCTGAACACACTGGTAGAATGATCATCCCCTTGTGTTTGACACATGAGCTCATCCCTGAGATCCCACCAGCTCTCCATCCTCCTGCCATCACATCTTCCGCTACAGCAGCAAATGACCTGTGTGGCTGACTCCATGAATAATACCTGATGCCACACCCCCAAATTCTCAGGTGGAACTGAACATTTCTCTGCCTCCTACCTTTGTCTGCCTGTGCCCTTGCAGTTACATGTTCTTACTATGGCTCAGTGGTGCTGCTTCCCATCCTTGCATGATGTGCTCTGTATGTTTCGCCACATTCTATTTGCAAGCTATTGGTTACAAGTATCAGGTTCCGGAAGCCTACTTGATCAATGTTTCTACCTTAATAGCCACTCACCCAAGGTGTACGTCATTCTTGGATAGTTGACTGAGTGGAAAGTATTAAACTAGTCAGAGGATTTCTGAAAAGCAGAGTTGAAATAAAGGAGTATCATTTCAAATATCACATAGACAAATGCTCCTAATGCAAAGCCCGTTTTATTTATGTTACATGCTCTTGTAAGCAATTATTACCGATTTTACTTTAATCATTCATATATTAGCTCAACAAATATTTTAACTAGTTTCTGTGTATTGCATGCTGAGCTAGCTGTGGGAAATTGAATATAGACCAAGACAGACTGAGTTTCTGCCTTCATTGTATGTAGTTTTGACAACTCTTATTATATTGTGTATATTATGATAAGCGATAACCTCAGATTTCTCTTTATAAAGTAAGAAGTGAGAATGAATACATTTTTACATGTGCAGAGCACGTCTGAGCAAGAATGACATGATGCCTGTTTCTCTTGGTAGCGACATACTAGTTACAAGTAGAGAATTGCAGTTTTGTTGATGAGAGTGATTACACAAATGAGGTGCTCAATATTGTTCATGTTGCTAAAACGAATTCACACATTCTGTGTACCCTAATATGCATAAAAAGGTGTTTATGTTCATTTTTCAATTATACATAGTAGGATTCATTAAAATGTCACCTATTTAGTAGAAGATTTTAAAGATAACGTATGTCAAAATATGTGACTTTCAAAAACATTCAATGGCTCATATTTACATATATATTTAAATAACAATACTTGAGACGTTCTAAGGCCCTATTTCATTATTCCCTTGGGTGTAAGGTGAGGGCAAATTATGAAAGTAATGCCTAATGATAGATGTAAAGTCAAAAGCAAAAGTAATTCTATTTTGCTAACATTTTTTGTTTTAGAACATAGGGTCAAGAACAAGGAGGCGGGTATTCTCTGGAAGAAATGGAAGTCATTTCTTTGATCTACCTGAGAGAAGGAAAGAAGGCTAAATGTAGCCATATTCAGGGTTTGCTTGTTTGTTTGGTGTGAGGGGGTAGGAAGTCAAGGTAGTTAACATCGGAGTCCCTGGCATTGAAGTGAGTGGATGAAGGTAAAAGAAATGAGAGAAGAGTTATAAATGTTTCTAGCTACTCTAAGTAAAAAGATAAAAAGGGACATTCCTGAAGTGAAGGAACAGGAGGGGAAACAAGATTTGACAAGCAACATTTAGAAGTCATCAATCTTTACATTCCCTGACTGACATCAGAGTGTGGTTGGCCAGAGAGCTCAGCTGCACAGATGTCAGCAGCATGGAGGATTCATAGGGAGCTTTCAGGTTGAAAAGTTTGCAGGCAAGGTTGGCTTTCCTTGTCCCAGGTCTGTTCCACTCACAGTCTTGACATCTTGGCTGATGACTGGTCACTCAGGCCAAGCCCTTGGACTCACCTGGACTCTTCTCTCCGTGGCTCACATCCATGTAGAATCTTTCAGGAGTCCCACCAGTTCTCCCTTCAGATTATCCTGGTAATCTGACCACTTCTCAAGACCTCTCCTGCCTGGATTCAGCTGCTGATGGAAGATTACATCAAAGAGTTGCATATTGGGTATAGACTGGAGCCATCAGTAGAACTTCCTGCAGTAATGGAGATCTTCTACTTTTCACCGTTCAGTACTGTACCCACTGGCCATCTCTAGCTGTTGAGCACTTGAAATGGGAATAGTTGAATTGAATTAATTGACTTTTTAGGTTTTTTTTTTTTTTTTTGTGACGGAGTCTCGCTCTGTTGCCCAGGCTGGAGTGCAGTGGTGTGATCTCGGCTCACTGCAAACTCCACCTCCCGTGTTCAAGCGATTCTCTTGCCTCAGCCTCCTGAGTAGCTAGGACTACAGCACGTGCTACCACGCCCAGCCAATTTTTGTATTTTTAGTAGTGATGGGGTTCCACCATGTTGGTCAGGCTGGTCTTGAACTCCTGACCTCATGATCTGCCTTCCTTGGCCTCCCAAAGTGCTGGAATTACAGGCGTGAGCCACAGCACCTGGCCTTAATGTTATTTTAATTAAAATGTAGATAGTCATATACAGCTAGGGGCTGCTATAATGCAAGTCTAACTAATGAAATACCTAGCTTTCCACAGCGTACTTGAAGTTTGGAAATGCTGGAATTTGAAGCATGTGACTTCAGAGCGTGAGGGCCCTAGGACCCCAGAAGTGACAGAATGAGTGGAGAATTGGAAGGATAAGAGGTCATGGCCCACAGAGACGGGAGGGAAACTAAGAAGGAGAAAAAACCATATCATAGCCAAAGGAAGTTACTGCTAAATTGGAGAGGAGGAGACCACCAAGTAAGAGAGACACAAGAATGCTGAGTGTGTCACTTAATTGGATGGTTGTCTGGCACAGACATCATCAGTTATTCTGTTGAAGATGGCCATGTTTTGATGTGTAAGTCGTCAGTTGCTGTGCAGAAGTGACTAAAGAAAGAACAGGTTCAAATATTAAGTAAGAATTTGTGTGTGTGTGTGTGTGTGTGTGTGTGTGTGTATGATGGATGTCAATAAAACATGACATTTAATATTGTCCCTGCACTGATGGCAAGAGAGTTTGGCTTTCCAAAATGCAGATAAGATTCTAGCATGTTGCCAAGTGTAATGTAAGTTTATAGAGACTCCTATTTGGGAAAGAAGAGTTTAGACTATTCATTTGGACATCATAACATCTTATTACCTATGGTTATAAAAGTTCAAATTGAAAAGAAGGCCCAACGTGCAGGGCCTACCTGCTTTTGCTATTATTGTCATGCTGGCCAATTTTTCTGAATTCTTTAGTGCATCATTTATGGAAGTGGTAGTATTATGGATGTTTAAGGTACCGTTTTGTTCTGTAGGTTTATTTCATTCAATGGGGTACCTCTTTCTATAAGCTTTGCTTTATCCTGGCGTGTGGATTTGAAGCAAGGCTGGGGCATATGCCTCCTCCTGAGACCTGTGATTCATTTTAGATGAAGGTGTTACCAAGAGATGTTTTGCCCTGCTCCTGTCAGTTCCCAAGACTCCACACCCAGCCCCCAGGGGAATGAAAGGGAAGAAAGGTGAGAACAATTGAACCCTTCTCATATTGGTCAGCTCATCCTGCCATAAGACAATACTATAGACTAAATGGCTTAAATAGCAGAAATTTATCTTCTCGTATTTCTGGAGACCAGAAGTCCAAGATCAAGATGCCATGAGGCCACCTCTCTTCTTGGCTCGTGACAGTATTTTCTCATTGTGTCTTCTTATGACCTCTGTCTATGTGTATGTAAAGGGGAAGAGAGACCTCTGATGTCTTTTGCTCTTCTTCTTTTTCTTTTTTTTTGAGATGGAATCTTACCTTGTTGCCCAGGCTGGGGTATAGTGGTGCAGTCTCAGCTCACTGAAACCTCCACCTCCCGGGTTCAAATGATTCTCCTGCCTCAGCATCCCAGTAGCTGGTATTACAGGCACCTGCCACCATGCTGGGCTAATTAATTAATTAATTAATTAATTTTTTTAGTAGAGACAGGTTTTCACTATCTTGGCCAGGCTGGTCTTGAACTCCTGACCTCATGATCCACCACCTCGGCCTCCCAAAGTGCTGGGATTACAAGCATGAGCCAGGGCATCTGGCCTGTTACTCTTCTTATAAGCACACCAAGTCCTGTTGTATTAGGACCCTACCACTCTGTGACCTCATTTAACCTTAACCACCTCCCTAAAGGCTCTATCTCCAATACAGTCACATTAGGGGCTAAGGCTTCAGCATATGACTTCGGGGAAGACAGTTCTATCCATAACACTGTTCATACATGTATGGGCATAGAGCAGTGTGACTTGCACCCTGAAACTGCTAGTACTGTTGTTTTATCGTTTTCTGGACATAGAACTTGTTGGTACCAAGTTCTGCTAGAAGAACCCACCTGAAATTTAGGACTGTTCTTCCCTCACTGCTCTCTTTTTCTCATGTGGAAGATGGGTCTGTCTAAAATGCAGCTTGGGTATTTGCAGATTATAATTCTACAATGTATAGGAAGACTTCTTACATGGTAACCATTTCAAGGGTGACAAGAAGTGCTGTACAGGATGACTAAATCTGTGGGAAGTGTGCACGGTATTCATAGTTGAATAAAAACAAAGTCAAAGAGGAGCATTTTTCTATATCAGGTTGGCAAAAGCCTGAGAGGGAGATCAGTGTGGTTAACGTTGTGGTGAGGTGACATTCTCATGATCTTTCCAGTGCGCGGGTAGGCTAGACCAGCCTGGCAGCAGGACTTTGGCTAACAAAAGGCTGAAAAATACACTGATTCCTTGTTTTATCAGTTCTGCTGGGAACCCATCTATTGAACATGTCATAGATGTAAAATGGAGTAAAAATCACATATAAAAAACAAGTAGATAACTTTCAACATAAACAGATTATTGAATACTAAGTATTCATTATAATTAAACTGTAGATAAATGTTTGTTGATATAAGAAATTGTTCATGAGATATTGCTGAGCAAAATATAAAAATAAAAAACCTTACATTAGTACCTCATTATGTAAAAATCATTGTACAGATTAAGTTATAGCAGAAATAATAAATTACGAAAATCCGCGTCAAAGTAATTTTACTTATCTGGGATGGCAAAATTCCTGGTGGTTGCTCTTCCTTTGTTCTTGCTTTTTGCTTTTTATTTCTCTCTACTTTCCAGATTTACTGGATTTAGCACAGATTAAATACTGCTTTTTAGTATATTGGTTGTGATTAAAACTAAAGTATTTGGCCATATAACTGCAAAGTTGGAGGCTTAACACTATTTGTACTCACCCTAAGGCTATTGGGGATTGATTGGGGCAGGTTTTTTGCAGGTTTCCTCTCTATCTTCTGTGTGCCTTGATATGAGAAGACTGTGATTGGAGGGTGACTGTCTTTTCTTCCAGATATAGTGAGGACCAATAGTTAAATTTGGATTTTAAAAAATCATGAATCATGGAAATTATTCAGTCATTTGCATTCAGGAATAGAGGTTGCCTTAGGTAGCAATAGCTCTGTATGGTGGAATAAGCCTTGAAGATTCCGCTTCTTTTTCTGCTATTGCTGTAAGGAGAAAGGAGGTAGATAAACAGGCCTAATTATTCTCCATACTGTGTGGGTCACGCTTGTCAAGTGCCCAGGGAGAGAAACCTTGATTCAGTGCCTATTAAATCCCATATTTTTTATGACAGGTCACTGTTATACTTTTAAAGAGTTTCATTTTATAAAAATTAGTTTGTAGAGTAGCATTTAGGAGGCAGTACAGGTTACGGGAAATAGGCTGACACATCAAAGGACATTGAAATAGGAATTAAAAGGCAGAAAGCCTGAGTTCTGGGTCCAGTTATGTGACTTAATAACTTTGGGCCCTTAGACAATTTCTTTGTCAAAAATATGTTGATAATAATACTGACTCAGAGCCTGAATTAACGTGGGCCCAATAAAACTTAAAGAAAACAACAAATAATAATTTAAAATAGTTAAGACTCTTGGCATGAGGTGCTCCTTATGTATGAGTCCATTCTCATGCTGCTAATAAAGACATAAATTACTCAAGAATGAGTAATTTTTGTCTTTATAAATTACTCAGTCAAGACTGAGTATAGAGAAAAAGAGGTTTAATGGACTCACAGTTCTGTATGGCTGGGGAAGCCTCACGATCATAGCAGAAGGTGAAGGAGGAGCCAAGGCATGTCTTACATGGTGGCAGGCAAGAGAGCATGTGCAGGGGAACTGCCCTTCCTAAGACCATCAGGTCTCATGAGACTTATTCACCATCATGAGAACAGCACAGGCAAAAATCTGCCCCCATGATTTAATTACCTCCCGCCTGGTTCCTCTCACTACAGGTGGGGATTATGGGAGCTACAATTCAAGATGAGATTAGGGGAGCAGTGCATAGCCAAACCATATCATCTTGCATAGAGTCCCCTGTGAACCCGTGGACTTTGGTAGAAGTGGTGATACAAGGTCACAGTGGCTCTCTGGGAGACCAGAGGTCACTGCACACAAGAGCTGCGTTGTCCTTCCTTCTCGCTTTCTGCTCTTTTCTCCCATCTCTCAAACCTTTCCTAGATGGAAGTTCATAGGTTCTACTCTTTCACCTGGGCACATTTGCTGAACTGCTTGTTTATATTCTATGTGATTAAGAGACTTGATCAAATAAGAAAACCATATGAGAAAGCATGTCGAATACATAAGTATACTTTATTATGTTCTTCCTAACCCATCACCGTAATTATGCAATGTCTTTCTTTCATCCTGTTGGTATTCATCACCTTCAGTACTTTAAACTTTTTAGCTATGGTTGCATTTTGCCAAATCATATTTAATCTGTTCCTTGCTCTTTTTTCAAATTCTACTTTCTTAATATTATTTCCCCAAAACTTCTCACATATTCTGTTTGTAACAGATTTACTTTCCCAGGGCTATTCCAATCCCTATTGGTGATACTATTATAATTACCTCATAATATTAAAACAATTCAAAAATTAGATGGAATGTTCAATAAGAAATTTGGATGACTGCTTTTTTTATCATATATTTTAAGTAAAATTCTATAATGGGGCCTTTTTAGGTTTGCATATCTCTAAATTATTAACTAGACATAGCTGAAAACATAGGGCAAAAGCTACTGTGGAAATAAACATCTCTTAATGTAAAACCCAGGATGCTTAGATATGGCATAATAGAAGGTATCTTTTAACATTTACACAACCCTGGTTCCTGGAGGGATGTGTAATATAATAGCTTTAGGCGAGAAAATAATTTCTATTTACTCTCAGACTTTTATTGAGATGGGGGTTTGAAATGCCTTGGTAAATATCACCCGCAGTTAACTATTGCTCTCTCTGTTAATCATTGCTGGATGATATATGTAACAAATACTTCAATCCCCTTTTTAGTTCATTTGAGCTACTATAACAAATATCATAAATTGGGTCCTTGTAAACAACAGAAATTTATTTCTTGCAATTCTGGAGCTGGGAAGCCCAAGATTAAGTCCTGGCAGATTTAGTGTCTGGTGAGGGCCGACTTTCTGGTTTATAGATGATGCCTTATTGCTGTGCCCTCACATAGTGGGAGGATTGATAAGTCTCTCTCAGGCCTCTTTTATAAGGACTCACCCTATTTATGGGGGCTCCACCCTCTTGACCTCATCCCCTCTTAAAGGTCCCGCCTCCTGCTACCATCACCTTGGGTATTAGTATCTCAGCATATGAATTTGGGAGACATCAACATTCAGACCACAGCAATCTCATTTGTTTGTGCAGGAAAGACAGGAACAATTCTGAGAATCTTGTTTTTAACCTGTACATATGCATCCACTTATGCATTGGGTCTAATGTTATTTGAATTTCTGCTTTCTTTCATAAATGAACTCAGACAAAATCAACTGTGGCAAATGGCCTTGCCAGTTTTTGTCTGCTGTCTGTCATAGACTAGGAGCTCAGTAAATATTTGTGGAGTAGATTAGTTATTGACTAATACCAATTAAGCTGCTTATGTTAATTCAGGTATCTCTTTAATTATTAGTAAATTATTAATCATGGCTTCTGTATGATTTTCTTACAAAGGAGAATGTCTGATAGATTTTCTTTTGAGTTGGTAATATACTGTTTTAGGAAAAACCCTCTCGAACTTTATTTTTTCTTCTACTCTCACACAACAGCAATCATGAACACAAAAGAAGACTTCTGTGACCAAATGTGTGGGTTTTTCCGCCTCACACACCAAGCAGCAGACACAGCTGGGTGTCCTCTAATTCAGTTCTGGCACTCTCTACTACACTGTCTACTCTCAGATAGTGTCAGAGCCTACAGGTTGAGGGCTGAGTCCCCAAGACTGTCCCATCCCCCCGGACACCAACTCCAAGTCCAGGCCTCAGAACCTCTGACCAACAGGCTTCAAGCTGGGGTTACCGTAGTTCCTGGGTTGGATTCTATTAATTTGCTAGGGCAGCTCAGAGAACTCAGGATGCACTTAGGTTTACAGAGTTTATTTCAGAGGATATCACAAAGGATACAGATAAAGATATGTTTAGGGCGAGTTGAGGGGAATGGGCGCAGAGCTTCCAAGCCCTCCCGATGTGCCACCCTCTCCAGGAACCTCCCCATGGTCAGCTCTCCAGAAGCTCTATGAACTCAGGCCTCTGGGGTTTTATGGAGGCTTCTTGACATCAGCATTCTTTTCCCCAGGGCGTGGGGGCAGGACTCTCTGTGGAATGAGGGTCTTATGACCCAAAATCAGAAAGGAGGCAGGGAGGATTAGAGTCCTGCCTTGGAGCAGGTAAAAGGAGGTCAGAGGAAGGCCAGAGAGATTGCTTTCAGAGGCCTGAAATTCAGAGATTGCTTTCCTGAGGCCAGACACACCCAGCACCATCACAAGACTATAACAGGGGCTATAAGAGATACGAGCCAGGAACTGAGGAGGAAACATATAATAACAACACATGTACCAGTAGGCAGGTAATACATTTGCCTAAAATAGTCATAAATTTGTAGTTGGACTCACTTCTTAGACTCATTACTTCTTTATTGCTTTACTCTTGTACTCTCTCTTTTAATTTCTCATCATTTCTCCATTTATCTCAAAGACAAAGCACAAGGTGTGAGTGTGATGTGGAATTTAGTTGGGGTTGATAAAAGGATAAAACATTCTATTTCTTGTACTGTTACTTTGCTCTACTTGTATCGCTCCCCTTCTATAATTACGTTATGTTCTTTCTCAGCAGCTCATAGTTTTACTTTTTTTTCAGTGTGTATCCTTAAAGCGATCTGATAGTTGTGCCTGTTTAGTGTCAATATCTGATTGTATTAATCGTGTCCTCTTGCCTTGCAGGAGCTATGCCTGTCCCAGACCAGCCTTCATCAGCCTCAGAGAAGACGAGTTCCCTGAGCCCCGGCTTAAACACCTCCAACGGGGATGGATCTGAAACAGAAACCACCTCTGCCATCCTCGCCTCAGTCAAAGAACAGGTAGAAACATTCCATTTCTGTGACATGTGTTTCAGGACATTTTAAAAATTGTTTTTCTAGATGAACTTTAAAGATTATATTGAAAGAAACTCGTAATTTTCTAGCAGAGTGTTGGGATTATAATTCCTTTTGACTCCCATGTTTTAGGCAGCCTTTCTTGAAAAAAATATTTTATCACGGAAAAGAAACAACTTTACAATCAAAATGTCCTGTGGGTGAAGTTGCAGCAGATTGATTGATGGGTCTGACATTTAATGCTATTAAATGTACAAAGTGAAATAATTAGTCTTAGAAAATATAAAATCTAATAAAAAGTTAAAATATATCCATTAGGTTAAAAATTATTATGTATGAGAGTAATTGAATATCACATCAAGGTCAACGCAAATTGTTTTTTCCAGTGTTTTCTGAGATGGATCTGGAAGGATGCGGTCTAAAACTTTCTCTCTCAAACAAATGAAATTCTGAATGATTCTGCCTCCAACATTACTTTGCCAAAAAATACACAATTAAATAAAATGTGAACCTTAGATTTAAAATGTCACTTTATAAAAGTCATGTTTCTTGTAAATAAAAAAGTAGTAAGTAATCAAAGAAAGCTGGCCGATCAAGATTCTTTCATTTACTGCTTCTTCTAAACATGTGTTAGAAAATATATCAGTTGTTTTTTTATATTAACTAAAGAAGCCTGCTGTGTTTGGGTTATGTGATTTGTTGCTGCTGAATTAGCAACTTACCTGACTCCAGGAACATCTCAGCAGAGGAAGAGCCTAAAATGGGAGCAATTAAGAATAGTAACTCCTCTCAAAAAGAAGAAGGGCTCTAGAGGAAACCGATTCTGTTTTATGAGTGGAAACTGATTTAGGTAAGAGTGGGAAACCACCTAACTGGTCATCCCACTGACCGAAAGGATCAATGATGCTATCAGTCAAAAGTGTGCCATCTGGTCAGGAAGTGTGCAGCTAAGTAGGTACTCGAGGGAGAGTTGAATAGATTGAGTGGAGAGTCTAGTTTGTGAAAATAGGAAGCAGGGGATTGGGTTGAGCTTTAGGCTGTACTCCTTGATTAGTTTGCTTTCCAAAGCTTACTCTTGAGATTGTTTTCTGATGACGTTTAATGGGAAATGGAAAAAGGGACCACAAAGGGTGTTAATACCACTCCCCATCCTCAGGATCCTATCTTGTTATAGTGGGGTTATGTCATGCTTTCTTGTTCAGGTGTGATCTGAAAGTCTTGCTAGGCTGCTAACTTCTGAGTAGTAAGAAAATTTAAAGCAGAAAGAATAAATGTAACAAAAAAAAAATGATGAGACCTGTCTGCTGAAAATTATTTTATCACAAGGACATAAAGTAATTCATAATGAATGAAAAGGCATGGCATGGCCCTCTGTTGAAAAGCTTACCATCATCACAATATTACTGTCTCCCAAATTAGGAGATAAAATATAGGTAAGTGTAATCAGAATCCTGTGGCTGGTTGTTTGTTTTTTTTGGCAGACTGGATCAAACTATTTTAAAGGCCAGTGGAAGTATAAATATATGAGAATGCAAGGAAAGTTTTGTGAGATTTTGTCTTACCAAACATACCAATCCCAGTATTACCCAGTGGGCTCAAAATAAAGAATGGTTTCTATGTAAAACACTCAAATATACATCTATGCCTAGTCACTTAAAATTAGTGTTTCAGTTCATTACAAAGTGGTTGAAATGATGTTGCCCTAACTGACTCAACATCTGGAAGAAAATTAAAACTGTTAACTTACAGCATAAAGAGAAATAAATCTCACAGAGAAAAAATGTAACTGTAAAAATAAAACCGTTGACATATTAGAAGAAACTTTGGGGAAAGAGCCTTGTAAATTAAAGGTAGGCAAGGTTTTATTAAGAGAGGAAACCCAGAAGCCATACATAAATAGTTGATGTGTTTTACAATATGAATACTAACAGTAATAGCAAGACAAAACTCAAAATAGAAAAGAAAAATAGTTCAAGAGAAAATACGTGCCACAAGTATAATGAAGTATTGATAAAATTAATATATGAAGACTTCCTAATGTTGGTGAGAAAAAGAGAAATTAAAGAATAGAAAACTAGACCAAGGATATAAACAGAAGAAAGATGCAAGCAAGTAATGAATGTTCAGAAATGTCCACTCTAATGTACCAATTGGAGACATACAATTTTAACTGAGAATGAGACTTATTTTTAATCTACTAGGTAGACAACTGTTGAAAAGTAGTTTATATTGTATGCTAAGTAAGAGTTAAGGTTTGGGGAAATCCACATTCTTTTTCCTTCCAAATGGGAATATAAATTGCTGTAATTTTTCTTTTGTGAATTGATTTGTTTCTATGCATCAACATTTAAAATGTTCAATAACTTTATTTAATCATTTAAATATATATTCTGTAGAAATGAGTGACTATATAGATAAAATTTATGTGCATATATATTTATTATAAAATTATTTGAAATAGCCAAAAATATGGCTTGGTGAAGAGTTGAAAATGTTATATTCTTTCTATAAATATTATGTAGTCATTAGTAAAAATGAGTTGGGGATATATGTCTAGCCTTTGGGGAAAAAATTCATGAGAATTTTAGAAAGGAAATTATATAGTAAGGTATCCTATTTTTTAAAAATCATAACATTAGATATGTTTTTGGTTTATACATATTTATGAGCATCTAGAAAAGCATAGAAGGAAACAAATTGAACTATTAATATTGATAAGCATATGTGTTTTACAGCTAGATGGAGGTGGGAAAAGACTGAAGATATGGGGGTAGGTAAGAAAACCAAAAATGGAAAATATATTTGGGAGACTGGAATAAATATTAGTTGGGTTTGGATAATAGGAAATATTCACTCAGCTTAGAGTGAAGTTTGAATGTTGAGAGTGCACGAACTGTTTAAGGCAAAACTGTTACTGTAAATAAAATGACTTCTCAAAATCCTGGATGAGAATTTAACAAAAACTTACTGTATTAGCTCGTTCTCATGCTGCAGATAAAGACGTGCCAGAGACTGGAGAATTTATAAAGAAAAAGTAGTGTAATGGACTCACAGTTCCACGTAGTTGGGGAGGCCTCACAATCATGGCAGAAAGCGAAAGACACATCTTACCTGGCCACAGATAAGAGAGAACATGTGCAGGGGAACTCCTCTTTATAAAACTGTCAGATCTCATGAGACTTATTCACTATCAGGAAAACAGCATGGGAAAGACCTGCCTCTATGATTCAGTTACCTCCCACTGGGGCCCTCCCACAATACATGGGTATTATGGGAGCTACAATTCAAGATGGGATTTGGGTTGGGACAAAGCCAAACCATATCACTTGAAAAGTTTTTTTCTGAGGAATTAAAAAATGTATTGTTCATTTTTGGACAGCAAAGGTGAGTCTATTTGGTGACACCTAAGTGATGTTTGGAGAGATGCAAATGTGCTCTGGAAACTTGAGATAGAGAAGCCCCAGGTGCCCAAGTCAGAAGCTGGGAATTAGGTCCCAGCATCTGGGACACACACAGCATCTGCCTAGGTGAAAGCTGAGTCAACAAGCAGCAGATTCCATGAGCTTTTTGGGGATGCTCTGATGCACAAAATTGATCTCTTTCATTGGGGGATTTGTATCCTAAATCATTCTTAAAGTTCCTTCTTTTTTTCCTCAAGTCTTGACTATTATCTGTGGAATAAAAGCTAAGTTAAATATATTTCTTTCTTTCTTTTTTTTTTTTTAATTGTACTTTGGGTTCTGGGGTACATGTGCAGATCATGCAGGATTGTTACATAGGTACACACATGGCAATGTGGTTTGCTGCCTCCATCCCCCCGTCACCTACATCTGGCATTTCTCCACATGTTATCCCTCCCCGACCTCCCCCAACCCCCGCTGTCCTTCCCTTGCCCCTCCCAACAGACCCAGGTGTGTGATGCTCCCGTCTCTGTGTCCATGTGTTCTCATTGTTCATTACCCACCTATGAGTGAGAATATGGGGTGTATGATGTGCTGTTCTTGTGTCAGTTTGCTGAGAATTATGGTTTCCAGATTCATCCATGTCCCTACAAAAGACACAAACTCATCATTTTTTATGGCTGCATTGTATTCCATGGTGTATATGTGCCATATTTTCCTTGTCCAGTCTATCGTTGATGGGCATTTGGGTTGGTTCCAGGCCTTTGCTATTGTAAACAGTGCTGCTATGAACATGTATGTGCATGTGTCTTTATAATAGAATGATTTATAATTCTTTGGGTATATACCTAGTGATGGGATTGCCGGGTCAAATGGAATTTCTATGTTGAGGTCCTTGGGGAAGCTGCCACACTGTCTTCCACAATGGTTGAACTAGTTTACACTCCCACCAATAGTGTAAAAGTGTTCCTATTTCTCCACATCCTCAGCATCTGTTATCTCCAGATTTTTTAATGATCACCATTCTAACTGGTGTGAAGTAGTATCTCAATGTGGTTTTGATTTGCATTTCTCTTATATATATTTCTTAAAAATTTTATCTGAGTTGGTCTTCAAGTAATTAGCAATGGAGTTAAAAAATACAAGACAACCATATGTAAAGAGTTTTAAAATATAAAAAATTATAGATGAAAATGTAAGGAAACTCTTTAGTCAATATATTATCAAACTCCAGGTGATTTTTACAGATTAAAAGAAAAACTTGAAATTGAGAGCATTTATGTCTCCAGATACTCTATTGCTATACTAATTTTTATTGTTCTTTTTGTTCCACAAGCATTATAAACCATATTCTTGATTTTAGAGGAGTTTATGAGTACCATTATTTAGGATATTAGTGATTCCTAGGTAGCAGAACAAACAGTCTCTTCTTTTAGTTGTTTTTCTTATTGTATATAATATAGGAAAGTAAGAGTAAGACATTATTTTTTTTTTTTGAGATGGAGTCTTGCTGTGTTGCCCAGGCTAGAGTGAGAGTGCAGTGGCACGAACTCAGCTCACTGCAGCCTTTGCCTCTGCGTTCAAGTGATTCTCCTGCCTCAGCCTCCTGAGTAGCTGGAATTATAGGCATACACCACCATGCCTGGCTAATATTTGTATTTTTAATAAGGTAGGGTTTCACTATGTTGGCCAGGCTGGTCTCAAACTCCTGACCTCATGATCCACCCACCTCAGCCTCCCAAAGTGCTGGGATTATTGTGCCCAGCCAGCATTTCTGGGCTTTCACTATGGGGCAAACCACGACACTCAGGACTTTATATATGTTGTGTCATATGAAGCCACAAGGAAGCATTTAAAAAGATTCATTTAAAATCTAAAGAAATTTGATCTTTTATATAATCTCTTGTGAGGATAGCATGTATTACTTTTTATTCAGCTTCTACATTTAGAATTTTAAAAGTAACTTAGCTTTATATAACCAGAATACTATTTGGAATAAGTTCAGTATAAAATACTCCCTTAATTAGTTTTCTTCCAGTGCCACATATCACTGCAGAATCTTTCAGCATTATTAGTGTTACTATAATGTGCAACAATAATTTCTGATAACACAATGTGTTATTTGGAAAATGACCTATAACTATTAATCAATTTTCAGATGGTATTTTTAGAAAGCATTTTATGAAATTAATGACAAAATTATCATTGAAGAAAAAGAGGAAGTTAAAACACCTTTAGGAAAGGTCAAGAAGATAGAGGATTATCTGCAAAGATCAGTGAACTTTATATTTTCTTAGTCAGAGAAGGAAAGAATTATCCATGGCATAGTGCTACCAGTTGAACTTTCTCCACATATCAAAATTTAAATGAGAATTACGTGATTGCTGAATTTTTATTTCTTGTTTCAAGCCAGGTGTGGATTAGAAATGAAAAAAAAAAGCATGACGTTCCTTTAATTTTTATTGCAGAAACTCAGCTGTATTAGCAATAGTGATCATCTGTTTCAAGGCATGAATCGAGAGATAAAGGCCCAAGCTAGGAATCCACGGAACTGGGTCATGACACATGATATGCTTTATAACAAGGAAGGGGGAGCAAGGATCAGAAAGCCTTGTGAATATCACATGTACAGGATGGGAGGATTGTAGATAGGTTGGCCAGATGGGGTGTTTAGACTTCAGGAGGGTAAAGAAAGAAAATGAGTGTGTATGAAAGTTATGAAGTTCACGTCTGAAGGAGCGGGATGGTCAGGTAGCATGAGATTAATGGGACCACCTGCATTTGACGTGTGTTTGTTTCCTTGTTAACCCTGTGCATCAGAAAAATGACAACTCAAACTATAAATCAAGGAGAAACAAGTCATAAACTTCTTATTTAAGTCTTAGCAATGTATACTGGGAGTTCCAGTTATGGATGAATAATTCTAGAACTCTGGATAGATCATCTCTGCCTCTCTACCCCTGCTTCCTAATGCTCTCTTATGTGTATTCTGTTACCTACTGCAAGTTATTTTGGCTTTTCCCCCTTAAAACTTAGTATTTTCCTTACAGTTTCAGCTTGTAACTCTTCTTAAGACTCTTGTATACCTATCTGTCCTTTTGATAACTCCAAACTCCATTTAAAGAATTAACACTTTTGGTTGTTTTATGCTCTTTTACTAGTAGTTATTGGGTTTACAGAGCACTGGAGGCTATTATGGGGGGAAAAAGAGACTTGGGTGTTATATGCTAAATTGGAAAATAAGGTTTTAGTATGTGGGGATTTGTAACATGACATTATAGTGTTTCTAATGCCTCTGTCATATTTGCTACTATAATTCATTGGTAAATATTTGTATGTAAAATCATACTGAATATATTAAATGTAGTGTTTTAGTAATTTTTGTGGATTTTCCACTATAAAGGTAATTATATAAGAGTTTAAAACCTTAGATATGAAAATAAATAAATCAGTTTTTTTTTTTTTAATGTACCACAAACAGAGGTAGCTGCAAATGTTTAGGGAGATTTCTCTCCAGGATTTTTATACGAATATAAGATTATCTTTACAGAATTTTCATTTTGCTTTATAAATATATATTCTTCTTTGTACATTTAACAAGTATTTTTTCATATCATTTAATATTATTTCAAAATGTTTCTAACAGGTATGTGATAATAGATTCACTGTGAATTATTTAATATCATAATTTTATTTCACATTTCTACCTTTGTGTATCTCTTAGATTGATTCAGTTTTCTCAGTATGAAAAAAAGTGAAATGTCAGTCACACTTCCTTGTACATTAATCATTGGGTCTGCTTTGACAGACACTGCCGGGAGCAAAGGCTTAAAAAAAAGAGTTTCAAGACCCTTACAAATTCACTTGGAAAATATGTCAGCATTAATTACTGACAAGGACCCCTGGCAGGCCACGAAAGCTGGGGCTCTTGGGGTAAAATAGTCAGTGCCCAGTGCAGGGTTTGCACAAAGCAAGAAATTAACCAATAGCATATTCTAGAGGGAGCTCATCGGGGGAAATGTTGATTTTTCAGAGACATGGAACCAGATAGGGTAGGAATAGTTACAAAAAACACAGGAGTTATTATAGAGCAAGGAATCAGTGTTCAATAGTATCTAAAAATAAAAATGTTTTTTTATAAAGAACAGGTAATAATTTTTTTCAGTTTACGTATTTTTGTAAAACAAGTATTTCTATAAAATCTACATGTGAAACATTTCCTCAGATACAGAGTTAAATAACATTTTTTTTCTTTAACAATTATTTTGCTCAGTATGTATTTTATGATCAAGAAACCGAGACTTTAAAAAACATTCAGTGTGCCTACCAAAAGCCATACAGGAAATTGCTGTAGAAGTGAAATGAGAAATTAAATTGTTTTATTCACTGAGTTGAAAATTCAGTGCTTTCTTTCCTCCACTACACTACATGACCTCATCATTTAGACAAAATAGTAGGCCTACAATATGTTGTCTAATATTTTTCCCAAGAAAAATATTTTTCTATGACCAAGGTTTTGCTAAGGTCAAGTTAGATAGTATTTTCTGCCAGTCTAAATCTTATTTAACTAGGAGAAGAGAATGGGGAATTTATACATTAATTTGATCTGCAATATATTTAATTTGATCTGCAGTATATTTTTAAAAGTAATGACTAATAAGAACCCAAATACAAATAATTTAAGGAACTGCTGTACCTCATTTTTAGTTAATTGTATCTGTAGAGAAAATGTGACAGGAAGCAAGGGAATACTGTGGGTTAGACCCACTCCTGCTTTAGTTGAAAATTCCTGTTGCTGGGCATTAGTGGCCTGGACTGGACTTATCTCTAGCATGCATCAGTGACACAGGTAAACATGCCTGAGGCAGCCCATCAATCATGTTCAAGTTGCTGTCACTGGGCTGCAATCATAAAAGGCATGTGTAAGTTCATGCCCTGGGCTCTAAATGAGCTGGCTCTGTGCCCTTCTGGCAAGGAAAAGTGAAGATTAGCATCCTCCTTTTTCACTAAGGACAAGTTCTGACTTTCACATTCTACTCATAGCCTCAGGAAGCAGCTGGGCCACTTGCCTAATTATTGTGAGAAAGAACAACTCAATATCAATAAGGCAAAAACAATATCACTTTTGACAGGTAATCTTCAACATCTAGAGAGACAGTGCTAAATAGCTTCATTCCCCTCAGTCAGTAGATTTAGTTATCTGGGGATGCATTTTTGAAAGTTACATATCCTGGAAAGATAAAGAAGTTAGGCTCAAATTAAAAATTAAAGTTACATAAAAGTCTATTTAACTATTCCGTAGTTCTTACAGTAAATCACAAACAATTCCACATGTAGTTTTGACACTGCCGTATCTTCTGTTCTGAAAAGTAGAACTCTGGGACATCAACTAAAGTGTTTAAAGACTTATTTGATTCAGAACTTTTGGAATACAATTGTAGCCCTGTTTGCCAGCACCCATGCCCACTATTTACACAACAAAAAAGAAATCCTCCACCCAAACAGGTAAGCTTGGTATCCAGCCCACCTATTAACAAAGCAGTCACTTTTATGAAACTATTTTGTTAAACAATACCACACACTTCAGGTACTGTTCAGAGACATGAAATTGTCTACTAGAGACCTCCTGTCAAAAGCCAGAGGTAATTTATTCTTAAAATGAATCATCTAGAGTGTAAATCTTCTCACTTTTGAGACCTCTGCTCATATTGAAAACAACACCTCATCCCTCCACTGGAATGCCCTCCAAGAATACGGCTTGAATAACGCTGCAGTGATATGATGACTCCATCTTTATGGAGACCCAAGATAAGAAACTGCCATACTAGGAGCTTTACTGGTTTGTTTGCTGACATTGAAAACCTTTCAATAGTTAGCTATAGTCAACTGATTTAATAGAAATTAGACATTTCAGTAATAGGCATGTTACTGTTACTAGTAGTAATAATAACTGTAATATTTTTCTAACTCTCACCAAAGCTTATTGGATGGGGATGTGGCCTTGTCTCCCCTCCTTACTCTTGTGTCACCAGCTCTTGGAGCAGTGCCAGCCACGGAGGAGGTGTTCAGTATATTTCTATTGAGACAATGACTTAGGAATGAACCTACTGTCTTTTTCCATTTTATTTTAACACAAAAGTAAATGCTTTGCTTAATTGTGGTAAAAATCCTCAGTTATTTTTGTGGCACAAGGGTCTCATTTTCAGTGTTACGTTGATCATATACTTTTACACTTACTTGAATGGTTGTATTGGATCTAGGTTTTCCACGTGGGCTGCTCACATATTGCTTCAGAATGCGCCCATTGTCTTCGATGAATCCTAGGCCCCTAAACTGCAATTTTTTTCTATAAACAGCCTCAATCGAAACTCATTTAATCAGGTGGAATGAGATATTTTCAGTTTAAAATGAGGCTTATTAACTGTATCCTTCATTAATAAAATGTGTCTTTTTTTTTTTTAAACTAGACTGTGTGCTTTGTTTTACTTAAAAGGAAAAAACACCTACCATGCTAATACATGAATCAGCAACTTTACACATAAAAAACTGTACACAAATACACTTATTTTTGTTTGTACACAATTAAGCCAGGTTTATCATATTTGTTGATAGTCTCCTTCAGTGATTTTTAACTGCTGTTCGAAAGCAGGCTCTTGCCCCAGAGTCTCGGAGCAATTCGATTATTTGCTTTAGTGCTTATTTTGTACACTTTTTATGTTTGAGAGATTTTTCACATGTTTGTGCTTGATGAAACTCTTGATGTCATTAAAACATACTAATCATTACAGATTTTGAAGTAATTTTTTGTGTTTACTATTTATTTGTATGTTTAATGGTGGTGTGTTGTATGTGTTTGATATGGTTTGGCTGTGTCCCCAGTGAAAGCTCATCTTGGATTGTAATTCCCATAATCCCCATGTGTCATGGGAAGGACCTTGTGGGAGGTAATTGAGTCATGGAGGCCATTACCCTCCTGCTGTTCCTGTGACAGTGAGTGAGTTCTCACGAGATTTGATGGTTTTATAAAGGGCTTTCTGACCCCACTTTCACTCATTCTTTTTCTTCCTACCACCATGTGAAGAAGGACATATTTGCTTCCCCTTCTACCATGATTGTAAGTTTTCTGAGGCCCCTCCCACCCCAGCCCTGTGGAACTATGAGTAAATTAAACGCCTTTCCTTTATAAATTACCCAGTCTAAGGTATTTCTTCATAGCAGCACGAGAACAGACCCATACAGTGTTGTATGTGTGTAGTTTTTTTTAATTGTTGGCATTTTTTATATTTTAGCACAAGTTACCTTTTCAGCATATTTGTGTGGATGGTTCCAAGGGAGACAAAAAGCTTACTTACCTGCAGCTGTGTAACAGAATAATTTCAGTCTTCACTTTACAGGAAATGGAATATTCATGGAAGAAAATGCCAGGAGGATTTTGTGTTGAAAAATTATAAGTGCTGTTATAGCAAGTTCTTTATTCTTGTCCCTGGCTCATGTGAGGGTTTACTTTTCAGCATTTTCTTAGAAGAAAACTCTTTGTGGAAAATGTTGTCTTCAAACAGTCTGTTATTGAAAGCCACTTCACTAAAATGTAAAATATGAATATATTTTTACATCAACACAGGAAGTGAGTAAATAGGTGGTTTTGTTAGAAATGTGGACCCTAACTAAGGATTGCAGGAAGGTGAATTAAACAGGTGAATTTTGACAGTATACTTAGCCTAAAACTCACTATGGCAGGTTGTCTTGTTTCAGAGTGCTAGGTCACAATTTCCTATGTCTCCCGTCCTTCTTGAGATGAGAATCTAATCCTCTCACATTGATAGATGAGCTCGATATTTCCTCTTCTTCACTCCAGTTAGACTTAGGACTATGGTGGAAGGGAATGCTTGTGACCAGGGCTACAGGGCAGTAGGCCTCCTGCCTGGTTCTTCTGGGATGCTTATTCTTAGAAACCAGCCACCATGAGATGAACATGCTTAAGACCCTCGTGAAGAGGCTGTGTGGACAGGCATGCAGTCTCCAGGCACACAGCACCATCTGAACTCCTGGCTGGCACCAGCACCAACTTAGCAGCCTTTCCAGTGAGCCATCCATAGTGGAGTGCCGAGTCCCAGCTGATGCTGTGTGAAGCAGAGGCCGCCTGTCTTCACTGATATTTGGAGATAGATGACCCAAGCAGATGGTGGTTGTACTTTTAAGTCAGTAAATCTTGAGGTGATTTGTTACACAGCAGTAGATAACCAATTCACTCATTTTTCCATGTTTATAAAAAAATCAGTCATGTTCGATCATTTTCTCTACTTCTAAGTCTTATGATTCTATGTAGCCTGGGGTGAATTAACAACAACAACAACAAAAAACAACTTATTGAGATTTAATCACATACCATACTGTTCTCTTATTTATGTGGTTTTAGTATATTCTCAGTCACTACAGGAAACCACTGTTACACTTTCTGCTTCTGTAGATTTTCTTATTCTGATTGTTTTATGTAAAAGGGATTATAAATATATGGTCTTTTGTAAAGGGTTTCTATTGCTTATCATAGTGTTTCAGGTTTCATTCATGTTGTCACGTGCATCAGGATTTCATTACTTTTTACTGCCAAATAATATTCCATTGTATCGATATACCTCATTTCATTTATGCAGTCATTCATTGATGGCCATTTGGGATGTGTTCATTTATTGTCTATCGGGAATAGTGTTGGTATGAATATTTGTGTATGAGTTTGTGTGGACATGTGTTTTTATTTCCCTTGAATAAATACCTAGGAGTGGAAATGCTAGGTCACATGATAACACTAGGTTAACACTCTGAAGAACCACCAGCTTGTTTCTGTATTTTATGAGGATTACAGTTTCTTCACATCCTTGCCAACACTTGATATTTTCTGACTTTTTTGACTATATGCAGAATAGTGAGCTGAGGTAACACTGAAATGAACTGCTAGACCAGAGTCTAAGGACATCAAAAAAATTCTGTGACAGGACAACAATGCATTTTAAAATATGTAAAGTATTAGCAATATATTTAGTCAGTAGACAAAATAAGTTCCCAAACATGAGTTGTGGTTAGCCTCAGTATTCCTGGGGCAGCATACCCACGCCTGTGAAGAGGCTAGAAGCCAAGTTACATGTGTTGCAGGTGGGAAAACCAATGCTTGGCTTGCAAACTGTGGTGGTGGAGTGAGACAGGAAGCAGGGCTGTGGGAGCTGTCTTCAAACATGGTTATGCAAAAGAAGAACCAAACTTTTGTTGAACAACTGTTGTACAACTGAGAAGAGCATTAGAATAAAGGGTCAAAATTTAGGAGAGACAAGTGTCATTTTTGTGTCAGATATGAATCTTAGATGCAAACTTGAGGAATTTTAAGCAGAAAGGAGTAACTAAATGACTTAGGTAGCCCCCCATATATTTGGAAGGAACAAATAGTTTTGGGGTTTACATTGCTAGGGACAATGGCAAGTTTTACTGCAGGTCTGCCTCAGGGATGTGTTTGAAAGTTAAACTTTTTGTTTTGATGGAAAAACGGTTCTCAAAGATGCCAGCAAATGACAAATTAAGGAAAGTACTCTCAAGTAAGGCTGGTTCTTGCTATCTCTTCAGGAAATTCACTAACAAGCAGTAATCAATGGCAGAACTTTTGACCAGTGGGTGGCAGCACAGAGATGTACCATAGTTTGTCAGTAAATGTGCTGAGATGGAATTCTTTTTAGCCCCGGGTGTGGCTGGGTGAGCTCTTGGCTCTGGCTTCATCCATTGCCTTGCACAGCATGCTCAAAATCTATTATCCTTTTCTAACTTCCATATGAAACTAGGAGGGGATACTAGAGTATGAAAAAAGTTGGAAAAGGTCTGTGCTATAACATTACCTAATCTAAATACGTTATATATAAATATATATATCAGAGCCAGCCACAAATTCAAAGAACGAAATAGTAAAGCCCTAGTTGTTAGAATTAAGCAAGGAGAATCTGAATGAATATCTATGAGGAACTTAAATTAGATAGAAGATTTAACTAAATGAACTAAGGTCTTCTTCAAATCATAGATATTGTTAAAGTCTGACATATAACTTGTTAGTAAAATCTACTTGTTAGTATTTCATCAGTAAGGATAAATATTGCACATTAATTTTTAATATTAACATTTAAATATAGTTTTGTTGTTGTTGTTTTTCCTGCTAAGAATCTTTCCTCTGTGGTCTGAGATATCCACACTTCTTAAATATATAGTGTTTAACAACAGACAATTTATTATGCAGCATTAGAAACCATTGTCTCCACCACAAGTCTAGTTAAGAATTTGAGGTAGGACATGTGATTACCTTTGCTAACTAGGGGGAAAGTCACTCAGTACTGCTGGGCTGTAATCAATTTTAAGGACAAGTTAAATTTTCATGGCTTCTCCCATGAAACAGAGTAAGCTACATAACACTTGCTCCTGAAGGAAAAGCATGTTATCTTGTTTTAAGGATTTATTCATAAATGGCCACGGAGTGTGGGCTAATATTCTCCCTGATGGAAAAAGTGATACATTTGGCATCAGTAGACTTAGTTCAGATTCTTCCAGTGTTTTCTTAATGAATGGCCTTGGTTAAGTTATGTAACATTTCTGCAATTGATTTTAATCCTCTGATAAAATGAAGACAATTAGATCTCAGAGTTGTGATGGAATGTATGTATATAATAACACATATTTTACAAACACATATTAGTTTATTAGAATGCCCATGGAAATCTGTGCTCATTAGTTGATGTCAGCTTGATGAATTACTCTTTGCCATCTCTCTTAGACAATTTAATAGTAAAGAATATGCAGTCTCAACGGATGAAATCAGGAAATCCATAGGTGAATCTGGAGTTTCTTTAGTTACTGAGGAAATTGGAAGAGAGAGGAAAGGATATTTGGCAGAGAAAAAAATAATAATAAATTGGCTTTCAGGATTTTACTTATTGACAGATTATTACATGAGATGGTCTATAAATATGATGGAGAGAGAGTGCAAGAGGTGTTTCAAAGCTCCTTGGTTATACTTAATATGTTACATTTCTATGTTCTTGGAGAATATATAGATTTTTTTCTATTAATTATATATATTTTTTATAAAACAGTAAAGAAACATATGTGTTAGAACTCTTGATAATCAGGTCATTTTTGTTGCTGTGACTTAAAATCCTCTGGAACACAAGTGTGTCTTGCCAGTCCTAGCACCTGCCAGTGTCTGATGTCAAGAGGCTTGGGGGAGATCAAAGAGAACACGTTGCACAGCTCATCTTGGTTAGCACATGGAATAGTTACTGTATGTGAATGAAGAAGGATATATTTCCTACAGAAGCAGGAGCTCAGAGCCAGAGATGAGCAGTAGAACATGAGGTTTGGGGTTTCCAGAAATCTTGGGCCAATTGAAATTCTCACAAAATATGGGATAGGGGACTTTAAGTAGTCTTCATTAAATCTCAAGAACTGTAGCCACGATTTGAATTATGCTGTGGGAGGTGTCCCTATGGCCCTTTGAGACATCTTCCTTCTTTTGTATACAATAGAAAGTGCCTTGACAGTGCCTGGAATATGGAAGCTGCTCTTTGCATAGTAGCTACAAATAAGAACATTGTGATTCTTTTGTTAATTGATAATGAGTAACAATAGTAATAAATGTCACACTTAACCCCTGAGATTGAATTGAATGTCTGACATTCATTTCAGGAGTCCTGATGTTTTATTGCCATGGGTCTATTTTACGGAAGTCGATGAATCTGTCCATTTTATTTAAATTGTTGGAATGTATTTAAGACGGTGTTAATAGTGAGTGATATGGTGTGGCTGTGTCCCCACCCAAACCTCACCTTGAATTGTAATAATCCCTGCATGTCCAGGTTGGGGCCAGGTGGAGATAATTGAATCATAGGGCAGTTTCCCCCATACTGTTCTCATGGTTGTAAATAAGTCAGATGAAAACTGATGGTTTCATCAATGGAAGTTCCCCTGCACAAAATCTGTCTTGCCTGCCCCCATGTAAGATGTGACTTTGCTTCTCCTTTGCCTCCTGCCATGATTGTGAGTCTTTTAAACCCCAGCAATGCTGAATTGTGAGTCCCTTAAACCTCTTTATAAATTACCCAGTCTTAGGTTTTTCTTTTTTTTTTTTTTTTTTTTTTTTTTAGATAGAGTCTCACTGTGTCACCCAGGCTGGAGTACAGTGGTGCAATCTCAGCTCACTGCAACCTCTGCCCTCTGGGTTCTAGCAGTTCTCCTGCCTCGGCCTCCTGAGTAGCTGGGATTACAGGTGCTTGCTACCATGCCTTGCTAATTTTTTTTTTTTTTTTGTATTTGTAGTAGAGATGGGGTTTCGCCATGTTGGCCAGGCTGGTCTTGGACTTTTGACCTCAGGTGATCCACCCACTACTGCCTCCTAAAGTGCTGGGATTACAGGTGTGTGCCACCACGCCCAGCCAGGTACGCCTTATTAGCAGTGTGAGAACGAACTAGTAATACAGTGAGTAAGGTGAAACTCATTTTCTATCTCTTCAAAAAGTCACTATTTTATAACAAAATTCTTAGTATTGAGACTAGTATTTTGGCCAGGCGTGGTGGCTCATGTCTGTAATACCAGCACTTTGTGAGGCTGAGGCAGGTGGATCACCTGAGGTTAGGAGATCGAGACCAGTGTGGCCAACATGGCGAAACCCTGTCTCTGCCAAAAATATAAAAATTAGCCAGGCCTGGTGGCGTGTGCCTGTAGTCACTGCTACTCAGGAAGCTGAGGCAGGAGAATCCCTTGAACCCAGGAGGTGGAGGTTGCAGTGAGCTGAGATTGTACCACTGCACTCCAGCCTGGCAACCGCGCAATACTATTTAAAAAAAAAAAAAAAAAAAAAAAAAAAAAAAAAAAAAATTAGCTGGGCGTGGTGGTGAGCCCTGTAATCCCAGCTACTTGAGGGGCTGAAGCAGGAGAATTGCTTGAAAGCTGCAGGAGGAGGTTGTGGTAAGCTGAGATCCCACCACTGTACTCCAGCCTGGGTGACAGAGCAAGACTCTATTTCAAAAAAAAAAGACTAGTACTTTCCAATTTCTTAACTGATGGGATTCAATTTTAGGTTAAATGAATGAATGAATGAATGAATAACAACTGTTAGAAATTGTATATAGAGAGAAAATAAGTAAATGAAATTTAATGTATTTAGGTAGATTCAAGGGTCACAAAGCTGTGATGTGAATATTTCAAATAGCGATAATACCTCACATTTAATTTTAAAACACTTTAACCCAAGCAAATAATCTCTCTTATTCATAGTAATGCTATCTCTATGGGCAGATACTTGAATTTGACCTTTATGATAATATACACATAAATAAATGAATGAGACATTACATTTATTCTTTGTTAATTTTCCTCATTTATTTTATTGTTTAAACTATTTAATTAGTTGAGTGTATAACTAAATTGCTACTCTTTTTGTTATATTGCTACTCTTTTTGTTATATGGGTTTACATTTTTCCAGAAAACATTATAACTTGATAATGATGCAGTATACCATCAGGCCGGGTATAAAGGAATCCAGAAGTTACCTTGTGAAACCCCTTATGTGTGGCTGTCAAGCTCGCCCTAATTGCTCACTCTATGGATAGTCCAGATACCCCATACTCATGCTGGTCGTAGAGGATTGGTGACCCTGGAGTGGTTACCTGGACAGATGTGGACACACCAGTGCATTTTTCTAAGTCCTTTAGTCCCAGCATTATTATCTATTGAGGGGAGTCTGCTTGTCTATGACAGAAACTTTGAATAATTGGAGGCCTTGTTTTCTGCCTTGTGAAGAAACTTAGAATCTTGGTTGTTCAACTTTTTTGATTCAATGAGAGATCCCAGTATCCTGTTAAATTCTTTTTTGTTGTTGTTTGATTTTGTTTTTTGTCTTGTTTTGTTGTCATTGTTGCTTAAACTAGTTCATATTGACCTTCTGTCACAACCAAATGAATTCTAACTAAATCATGTATTTGGGACTTGGATGGGTAATCTCTTTATAGGCAGACTCATAACATTTCCAATTCTATCTTAAGACACTTATAAGGTGCCTTTAAGAAGCTATGCATGAATTGAAGCATTCCAGAATATTGACTCCTGGAAAGGCCTCCTAGAACTGAATTCCCAGTAAAAAGTAGGAAAGGTAAATCTACTTGTTACATGTATCTGTTATTTGGACAACGTTCTATAGATGGTTAACAGATCTTTTCCTTTCTTAAAAAGTTTTGACTAACAGAAGACTTTTGGAGTTAAGTCAGTTACTGGAGAATACATCGAAAAATTCATCAGAATGAGCCAGTCTGGCTTCACTAAGATGGAACGGTTACAAACTGCCTTTTGTGTGTGTGTGTGTGTGTGTGTGTGTGTGTGTGTGTGTGTGTGTGTTTTCCTTTTTTCCCCAACAGATTACCATACAGATAAAGCAGTGACAACCTGAAGATGTAATGCTTCGTGATTTCAATGAAGCATTTGGCAGTCTCTTGTGATATTCTTGTGTAAAAATGAATAAATGAGGAGTTCACGCTTGATAGTAGCATTCACATCTGCTCTTGCTGTGGAACTAAACTTGCCCAGAGAGTATCTGATATTAAATTTGGTCATTTATTTTCCCCAGTCACTCTGCCTGGTAATGTAGGGCCATGAAGAAAAATTTAGTCTAAGACAGAAACCCTATCTCTCAAAAGCTTAAGGTGTTTTATTTTTATGTAACTATTATTGTTTCCCTTAATAATGATAATCATAAACATAATAGCTAATAATAATGTGTCACAATACACATATGTTTTCATTCTTTATCTTCCTGAATTCTTATAATTTACATATGAAGAAGATTGTATCATCCCCAAGTTAAAATGAAGAAGATGAGGTTAAGAGAGATTTCACAACCTACTACGGGTCCACAGACTATAAAATGTGGGAATGGGATTTGAACCTAAATTTTACTACCTTTCAAGTGAGCTTCCTTCTGTGCTACTCTATAAATGCATATAAATGAAGTAAAAGATCAAGGCAACCAGTGTTGTGCTCTGTAACTTTACCCAAGTAAGGTGTTAGAGAGGAAGAGAGAAATTCATGCAGTAATCTTTAGAAAAATATGGAGTTGGTCATAAAAAACATGTCATTATCCCTAGGAAAATAAAAATATGTAAAGATTTGTTGAGACGTTTGTTTTTTTCTGTCTGGAAGGCTGACTCCAGACAGTTTTTGATGGGGTTTCTCTTTTTTCATTTTCTACCAATTTTAGCTCCACAGGAGCATTCCTTCCATCAAATTCATTCACTATGTTTCAGATGCAATCACAAGAAATATCTTTCACTTTCTCTTTAAAAATAAATTAAGCCATCACTCACAGCAAACATATACTCCCTCTGTAACAAATATAGAATGTAATTTACAGGTAAACTAATATTGAACTTGCTGTGGAAGCTACAGTCTTGTTAGGGACCTGCCATATTTGAATAGAGTCCTCAGAGTCCTCCCCCTCCTGTCTCCAGCGTCCTGTGCCACACTTCTAGGTGAACAGTAGGTCTGGAAGCCTTGATCACTAAAGATGGCAAGTTTAGATTGTGTTAATGAATGTTTCAAACCGTTTATTTTAGTCTTCAAATCCATCACAAATTTCATTACAGTTTGCACCCTAAGAAAGTTGTAGAATTAAGGCTCTGTGTTAAATTTTATTTCTCTGTATTGAAATGGAGCTGATATTTAAATAGTCTAATGATATCCAGGTTGTTGCAGAAGTCTCATCCTCGTGATGAAAATACTAGGAGAAAACCTGTCCTTTGTGTATATGTATATATTCTATTTCTTTTTGTTTTGTTTTGTTTTGTTTTGAGATGGAGTCTCACTCTGTTGCCCAGGCTGGAGTGCAGTGGCATGATCTCGGCTTGCTGCAACCTGTACCTTCCAGGTTCAAGCGATTTTCCTGCCTCAGCCTCTTGAGTAGCTGGGATTATAGGTGTGTGTCACCATGCCTGGCTAATTTTTTTTTCCCTATTTTTAGTAGAGACAGGGTTTTATCATGTTGGTCATGCTGGTCTCGAACTCCTGACCTTATGATTCACCTGCCTTGGCCACCCAAAGTGCTGGGAATACAGGTGTGACCCACTGTGCCTGGCCTGCATATTGTATTTCTAACATAGGTAGGAGCTAATTGTCTCCATAAAGAATAGTTTTTAAATGCAGCCCTTATAATAACAATAGTAATATTAACAACAAAAACAAATGTTATTTGTGAAATTACCCATTTACACTGATTTCTTTCATTCTAAAATAAGAAATAAATTGCTGACTGTATTTACTATTTCTGTCTGGTCATAGTCAGTGTAATTTTTCACAGGGGAGAGGAGTATCCTATATTCTTATTTCTTTCTCCTTCTACCCAGTTTGCAGAACTGTGTACATACCATTTTTGTAGGGAATGGGGCTGTAACTTTATCTATAGCCTGACCCTTAAGGTACTATGAATGACTATTATCAAAAAATACCTCTGCCTTTCTGTGCTGCTGTTCAATGTCATCTTCCCATTTTCACTATGGCATATACTTAATCAAAAAATAGTTTTATAGAAATTTATCTTCTCAAACTAGTGTATTTGGTCCTATTTTAAACTTATTTTAAGCTATTAAGTATACTAACTATGAGAAGTTACTAAACTCCGATTTCTAGGATGAATGACTCTTGTTTTATTTTACCCCCTTTTTTAATGTGCAAAACCAAACCTGTGCCCACCAATTTACAAAAATAGTATTTAAATTATACGTATTTAATCAGCATCATTGGAAAAATGAATTTCCAATAAGAGAATTTAGAGTTTGAACTTTAAAGTACTTTATATTTCTATTTACATTGTATTTATAACATTATTTTTATTTTAACATCATTGCATGCCCTTTATTGACTATAGAACAGAACACCACAAACATTTCAAAATTTTTTTGATGTCTCAGTGTTGTTAATAGGAATATTACATTTCATCCATAATTACAGAGGCAAGGAATGTGAAACTTCAGAGAGATAGGTCTGTATCCTTAGAAATATTTCTGAAAACTGTTTTTAAAAATCATCTACCACTTTGCCATTTAAAAAAAAATGTAATGAAAGCATTTACCTATGTTAGCTCAGAGACCCTGAAACTTTCAGAAGTCGTCATTGTGGAGTAAAAGGTTAAAGCCATTTTATCCCTGTTGATTTAATAGAAGCAATAGTTTGTATGTGTATAGTTCTTTACAGTTTACCAACTGCTTCTGCAAACACTGTTTGATTTGACCTTGCACTACATTATGTAGCTGGCTGGGGACATTTAGTTCTCACTCCACAGGTAAAGAAATTGGGAAAGCAAAGATCTTAACTCTTTTCTCCAACATAATACAAATTATAAATCCCCAATCCAAGACTAGAAGTCAGTGTTTGAACTCCTAGTAATAATAATGTTAACTAATTATCCTTGAGTAATTACTCTGATCCAGGCACCATGCCTCGCACACGTTATCTTATTAATCTGCCCCCTACCAGAATCATATACAATTCCCATGCCCATCTGAAAGATGAGTAAATTGAGGCTTAATGAGATAAATTAGCATAATTAAGGCCATGTGGCTAGTATGTGGAAAGTATGAATGACCAAGATGTGAAGGTTATCCATGAGACAAAGCTATACTTCATTTTAACAATAACCAGAAGTGTTATAAGTATACTTTATTACACTATTTAACTTCTCTGTGCTTCAGTTTTATCTGTTAAAGTCAAGCTAATAATAGTATTTATCTCACAGAACTGTAAGAATTTGATAGTTAATATATCTAAAGAGCTTAAGACAGTACATAACATGCAGTGATAAAATAACCATTAGCTATTACTTTTGTGTGACATTAGCATAAGAATATCTGCTTGATTTTTTAATGTAAAAGACAAGAGTGAAACCTGAATGTACATTTCTATATGTAAGTGGTATGTAATGAGCATGCCCTGCATGTTAAATTGGGACTATGCCAACTAAATGATAAAAAAAAAAATGTTATCAAATTAGGCCAGTCAGCTGGGCGCAGTGGCTCACCCCTGTAATCCTAGCACTTTTGGAGGCCAGCCCGGGCTCATCACCTGAGGTCAGGATTTCCAAGACCAGCCTGGCCAGTGTGGCAAAATCCTGTCTCAGCTAAAAATACAAAAATTAGCCTGGCATGATTGTATATGCCTGTAATCCCAGCTACTCAGGAGGCTGAGGCAGGAGAATCACTTGAACCCAGGAGGCAGAGGTTGGAGTGAGCCAAGATCAGACCAGCCTGGGCGACAGAGCGAGAGTTTAGTCTTAAAACAACAACAACAACAAATTAGGCCAATCATTGGTAAGAAGAATGGGAATATCAGTAATTTCCCATTGATAATTAAAGTCAATAAGAAACACATTGGAAGGAAGTTAAATGTATTATCTGTGTAAATGATGTGGAGTGACAAGGGTTTAAAATGTTTTTCTCATGTTTAAAGTGAATAGGCAGAGAATCGGATTGCATGGTATTTTGTTTTGCTGTGACAAAGAATAATAATGTAGCAAAAACTTTGATGCACATAGGAAACTCAACTCTAACCTCACATCCACTGAAAATACCATTGTAGTGGTGCACTGCCTGGACCTTCAGCTGTAACTGCTGGGAAAGGCAGCCCACTGAGGTACTTAGGGAAAAGATAGACATGTAGAGTTAAAGTTTATGTTTGTCTTTCATCAGTTCCTTTTTCCTAGATCTACCCTCAAGGATTTCTGCTAATATGAAGGAGGAAATGTAGACATTCTTCAAACTGTTTTTGCTATGTCTGAGATCAGTTTTTTGTTGTTATTTCTTTGGTTTTTTTTGAGATGGATTCTCACTCTGTGGCCCAGGCTGGAGTGCAGCAGTGTGATCCTAGCTCACTGCAACCTCCGCCTCCTGGGTTCAAGTGATTCTCGTGCCTCAGCCTCCCAAGTAGCTGGGATTACAGGTGCGACCACCACACCCAGCTAATTTTTGTATTTTTAATAGAGTTGGGGTTTTGCCATGTTGGGCAGGGTGGTCTTGAACTCCTGACCTCAGGTGATCCACCCACCTTGGCCTCCCAAAGTGCTGGGATTATGGGCGTGAGCCACCACACCTGGCCTGAGATCAGTTTTCAAGGAAAATACTTAGTTATCTTCTTAGCTCTTTGATTATCAACTGTATTTTTTAAGCGCCCAGGAATAATTTAGTTTATCACTGTATTAGTTCATTCTCACACTGCTATAAACAAATGTCTGTGAATGGGTAGTTCATAAAGATAGGAGGTTTCATAGGCTCATGGTTCTGCAGGCTGTACAGGATGCATGATGCTGGCATCTGCTCAGCTTCTGGGGAGGCCTCAGGAAACTTACAATCATGGAGGAAGGTTAAGAGGAAGCAGGCTTGTCTTACGTGGCTGGTGCAGGAGGAAGAGAGAGAGTGGGGAAGTGCCACACACTTTTAAACAACCAGATCTCATGAGAACTCATTCATTATACAGTACCAAGGGGAGATGGTGCTGAACCATTCATAAGAACTCTGCTCCCATGATCCAGTTACTTCCCACCAGGTCCCACCTCCAACACTGGGGATTACAAATGAACATGAGATTTGGGTGAGGACACAGATAAAAACCATGTGAATCACATAGACAAAGCCTTAGATTTATATCTCTAAGATGGCAAATAAATTCCTTAGAACCATTGCAGACTCCACACAGTTAAAGTTAGACTAACCCCTGTATCTCTTTAAACTTATTGGATTGGGCTTTTGACAGCATTTAGTGAGGAGAATCGTAAGAGATATTCTAAAGGAGATTATTTACATCAAGAAAAGGAAAAATAGGTTAGGTATACAACAGGGTCTTGAGAACATTCATTCATTCATTCATCTGTATATAGACTCACCCAATTAACAAACATTTATTAAGCTCCAGTGTCGGACGACTGGAAAGATTAATTAAAATTTCTGCAACTTTCCAGAAGTTTATAATAGTAGAGTAGGAAAAATATGTAACAACTGACAACTATGTAGGCTACAAACTATTAATACAAGTGGTAAAAGACAGTATGGGAAGGGAAGTGGTTAATTCTATCCTGAATAGATGAGGAAAACAGAGTGCCATTGTATCTGGACCTTGAAGACTTCGTAGAAGCAAAAAGTAAGGGAAGACCAGGAAGGAAGTTGCCAATGTACTCTCCTCGTTTGTTTTCTCTAGTCATCATTCCGCTTGGGTTTTCTTCATGGATTGCCAAAATCAAAGAAAGAATCCTAGCAAAACTATTTGACAGAGATTTATTACTTTTATGTGTAAGTGAACCTGCTACAACAATAAAGCCAAATGTGTCACTAGTGAATAATGTCCTCTGTAGGAGTAGAGTCAGTTGATTATGAAAATTTCTTCAAATAACCTGTGCTTCTTGTCAATGTCCAGTCCCTAGGCCTTCAGAATAGAGCCACTGAGCTGAGCTCACAGATAGGTAATCTAAGGTTGAGGACATGTGGCAGCTAGTAGTCCCTAGGGAGCAAGCTGTTGGTCTGATGTTGGAGAAAACCACAGTGCAGGAATTCACTCTTAGCATCATAGGATTCTGTGACCAGGCGGTGTTTTGTGGTGTCATGGACAGGTTGAAACCCAGGAGATGAGATTACTCAGAAATGGAGGGCTTGGGACCACTACGCATCCCTTTTCTTTACTTTGTTTTTAGAGTCACCCACATTTTCACTTTTGTTTTTGTTTAGTTTTGTTTTTTGAGACAGGGTCTTGTTCTGTCACCCAGGCTGGAGTGCAGTGGCCAGAACACAGCTTTCTGTCACGTCAGCCTCCTAGACTCAAGCAAATTTCCTGCCTCAGCTTCCAAGTAGCTGGGACTACAGGCATGCACCACCATATCTGGCTAATTTTTTTATTTTTCATTTTTTGTAGAGACGAGGCCTCACCATGTTGCCCAGGCTTGTCTTGAACTTCTTGATCAAGTGATCTTCCTGCCCTGGCCACCTAAAGTGCTGGGATTATAGACATAAGACACTGCACCCAGCTTTCACTTTCACTTTAACCTGAGAACTGGGTCAATTCCCTACTGACAGTGAAAGACAACACATTCAAACATAAGGAGTTTTCATTTTGTTCTAGAGACAATGAAAAATATTGAGAGGTGATGGTGGTAGTAATGGCAACAGTGGTTGTGTTTTAAAGCAGGGCAATACTATAATCAGATTTTCCTTTAGGAAAACAGTGACCTAGAAGTCTTTAGAAGGATCAAGTGGATAGATTGAGAAATTTTGCAAAAGTTCTGAAGGGTGATAATAGCTCAGCCAAAGGAAGTATCCCAGGCAATGGAGAGGGATATAAGAGAGCCATAAGTGACAGGATTGCTCACCTACTGATGGTGACAGTCACAGGGGTCAGTTAATATATCCTTCTAGCCCAAAGAACTGAGGGATTTCTTAAACCATCACCTGATGTAGGAGATGGAGACAAAGGGAAGCAGGTCAAAATCCAAATAAATTGTTCTTGGCTCCCTAAAGCCAAGGAAGGAGCAATCATCTTTCCTTTGCCTGCCCCTCTCTTGGGACGCTTAGTCATCTCTAACAGGCATTAGTTGTCTGTGGGTTCCTCTCCCTCTCTACATTGAAATGTCTCAGTGGGTTTAAGTTAATCTCTTATAATAAAAATGTGTTTATATTCCATATATAACAGAATACATACCATTTCATGGATCTTAAGTGGAACACTAAAGGCATTTTTGTAAATGACTGTTATGTTATTAATGTATGAATATGCTTTTTGTAATATCTTAATTGTATTCAATGAGCATGATTCCTGTTTTTAAAATTTACTTAAAGGACAATTTCACTGTAGGATAATTTAGCGAAGAAAACATTAGTTTAATATTAAAGTAATGTTTGGTACAAAACCTCTCCATATTAAAAGGAGTCCAACCTTACTGACAACATCATTTGCATTTGTTTTAAGGCTTCTGAATACTTTGTCTATCACTTTTTAAATGATGAAAGCAATTCTCTCTGCACTGCTCTTATTGCTTTCTGTAGACTTGTTAACTTTTTATGATGTTTTTGCCGGTCATGTTGTATTCTTAGCAAGCAGAAAAAAATAACTCAAAAAGCGTCTGGGATTATTGTGCACAATTTTATAATACAGTTTAGTTCATCATCTTATTTTAGCTGACATTTTGACAAATGTCGTAACAGATACAAGAAGAGATGCTTTTACATGATGAAATTATTTGAGGAAACATACCCATGTCACGGTGTAGTTGAGAGTTTTTCTAGAATCAGTGGTCATTGAGTAAGAGATCATTCACACTGCTGTATAGCTGGGCCTGGTGTTAACTCTACCTGCTAATGCTCCTAAAGAGTAGCAGCTATGAAAGACTCATCTTGTAAATCTTGGCCAGATACTGCCATTGGCCAAGTGAAACTGCCTTCTCCCTTTCTGGCTTCTGCTGTAAGATTGGGAAAGCTGATTTTATCTTCCCTGCTTCCTCTGTAGCCAGGCGTGTCATAAGGCATAGCTCTGACCCATAAAAGCAGAAACCTGCTGTGTTTTTTGAGACAGTTCTTGCTTTTCTGGGAACAGTCAATGCATTGCCATTCTTCAGTCTTACCAGACACCTAGTTTTCACTTTCTTATTTTAGTAGCTTCCTTGGTAAGAAAATTCATAAACAAAAAACTAATTACTGATGCATGCAACATTTTTTGTGAATCTCAACAGCACTATGTTAGGTGAAAGGAGACAGACACAAGAGGCTACATATGATTCTACTTATATGATATTCACAAAGATGTAACTGTAGACGAATCCCATCAGTGGGTGCCTACGGGTCAGCGGAGGGGGCTGACAACAAAGGGAAGGAGGGTACTTTTCAGGGTGATGAAACATTCTGTATCTTGATTTTGTGGTGCTTATCCTGCCTTAAATGTGGCCTGATTCCTGGAACTGCAACAGAGCTCATGGCTCTGAGTTGACAAACAATGCTCCCAGGATAGGGAAGCATCTTCATCGTACTTGAACCACACTGCAGAAGGCCTGCGCTAGACAATTCCAGACTTGCCATGTAAGAAAAGTAAACTGTTATTTCAGACATTGTTATTCAGGTTGTGCAAATGGATACATCCTAGCAGATTAGTCTCTAGTAAATAAAAGACTTATTACTAGTGTTATTATAATTCTTAGAAATACTCAGATCTCTCCAATATCTAGAGAGAACCACAATTAAACCCTTTAAGAAAGGTGTCATCTTTTCTTCCTTAAAACTTTTCTCTCTATGAGATTTCTTAGCCCCCTTTGGTAATGTGTAATGGCTTTTTTTCCTTAGTAAACTGATGCACATTTTATATTATTATAGAAATTAAATACAATTTATTACTCTCCAATGGCTATTTTTGCATTTTACCACTGATAAATCTATTAAACTATTTATTAAGTTTTAAAAAATCATCTTTATAGCCAGGCGTGGTGGCATGTGCCTGTAGTCCCAGCTACTTGGGAGGCTGAAGTGGGAGGGTTGCTTGAGCCCAGGATGGGGAGGTTGTAGTGAGCCAAGAACACGCCACTGCACTCCAACCTGAGTGACAGAGTGTGACCCTGTCTCAAAAAATAAATCTTTAAAACATATTTTTAATCATCAATATATTTCTTCTGAATATATGTGAGTTACCACTTAACATCATAGCTAATGTCCTAGAACTAGCAAAATGCAGAAATTTAGGAGTGGAAAGTTCTTAGAAATATTAACTTTGTCTCTTTAAAGATGTAGAAATGGAGGCTCCAAGAGATTAATTAGAGTCGAACAGTGAGAGTTGTCTACAGTGATGACATTTGAAGACCGTGAGGCCTTTTTGAAGCTTTTCTTCTTTTATTTTTAAGCAGACTTTTTAATTATAAGTTGTTGCATGTCTAAAATATTGGCTTACAAAAGTAATTTCCATAACAGAGAGGAAAGAAAATATTAAAATTTTAGGAAGAAAATATTAAAATTTTAATTTATATTTTGGTTTACTCTAAAAAGTAGATGAAAATTTAGCATTCAGTATGTACTGTGGCAGTTGTGTGTCCTATATTCCTGGTTTTCGGGATTTTGGATTGTCACTCATCATCTATTGTAGTTTTTTCCTGGGGTATTTTCCTGGACTACAGAAGCTGGAATGGTAAAAATATATTTCCCAGATGTCTTGTCATTTTGTTTGAGGACTTACCACTTGGATTGTGTGCATGAGAAAAAGAAGGCAGAAGTGAGCTGCAGGTCATCATTCTGCCTCTGTATGGGGACAACAAGTACATTCTGTAGAAAAATCATTAGGTCTGTGTGCATGAGAGGAGGATGGGAGTAGCAGGCCTGCTCTGTTTCTGCAGTCACACCTTGTCAAAAGTTACGGTTATGGAACACCTAGTTCTCATTTTCTTATTTTAGTAGCTTCCCTGGTAAGAAAGTTCATCATCAAAAAAACCGAATTATTGATAGTTAAATAATTTGTGCAAACCTTTGATGCCCTATGTTAAGTGAAAGGAGACAGACACAAGAAGCTATGTATGGTTCTACTTACGTGATATTCACAAAAAGACATAACTGTAGACAATCCTATCAGTGAATGCCTGCAGGCCCGGGCAGGGGGCTGACAACTAAGAGAAAGAGAGTACTCTTTAGTGTGATCGATGAAGCATTCTGTATCTTGATCTGATGGTGCTTACCTGCCTGTATATATTAGCTAAAATGTGTTAAACTTTATACCTAAGAAGGGTAAATTTTACTGAATATAAGTTTTCCCCTAATAAACTTGGTTTTCAAAAATATTTGGAAAGTACAGGTGTTGAGAAGGCCTCATCCCTATCCCTTGCTTGGCCCATATTTTACCACCATGATTTAATGATCACATCAATGAAAATGGTTTCAGAGTTTTGCTTTTGTTTTGTCTTTGGCCTAAAACAACACACATTTATGATTTCAGTTGATGTGAGTCAGACGTTGAGGCACAAGTCATCTGGGGCCTCTGCTCAGGACCTCACACAGCTGCAATCAAGGGTTGGATGGGTTGGGTTTTGTTGAAAGTTCTACTGGAAAAGAATCTGCTTCCAAGTTCACTTAGGTTGTCAGCAGAATTTGTTCAGACCTGCAGGTCTGAGGGTCTGGACTACTGTCTGACTCAGGCTGGAAGCTGCTGTCAGCTCCTAGAGGCTACCTGTGATCCCTAAAGATTACTTATAATTCCTGGCCATGTGGAATTTCCCAATACAGCTGTTAACTTCCTCCAGCCAGCCGGGGGAGTCTCTAGAGAGAGTGTGTTCCCACGACAAACTCCTATGTGTAATGTATGTATATATAATGGAGTGTAATTATAGATATGACATCCCATCACTGTGCCATATTTCTCTTGATTAGAAGCAAGTCCTGGGCCCTAACCACACTCAGGATGTGGGAGACTACCTAAAGGTGTGGACAGATGTCATTGTTTTTGGTGGAGGGACAATCTAAAGTTGTTCACCATAGTGTCAAGGGGAAGTTAAAAGGGATAGAAGAAAAAGGACAAAGATTCAAGTCTGACATAGCATTATACTGCTTCCCTGAAGGCATGTCCATTCTCTTCAGAGGCTAAGCTCAACTCAGAACTTTTTTCAAAATGATACTTCAAGAGAATTAAAATGTTCCTATATGAATAAAGCAAAGAGTAGAAGCATCACATAAACCCCTCTC
The DNA here is from genome assembly GCA_963573385.1 of Cacajao melanocephalus. Classification (NCBI taxonomy): domain Eukaryota; kingdom Metazoa; phylum Chordata; class Mammalia; order Primates; family Pitheciidae; genus Cacajao; species Cacajao melanocephalus. The sequence goes on along the minus strand of CAUYLG010034930.1, from coordinate 127,074 downwards.
TCACTACTGAGATATATACTATTTACATTTTCAGATGTCTCATCACAGGTATTATTTTATTTACATGCCCACATATACATATGTGTTCATATAAGTGAGATCTGGCTGTATATACTGTTTTGCAGCTTATTGAATTATTTCTGTCATTTGCCTTTTGCTTTTTCCACTTACATTACTTTAGCCTTTTCTCTTTCTAATAATTATTCTCAAGTCTGGCTCATGATTTGCTCAAGAATGGAGTCGGGTGGGGGAAGAATTCTGGCTGGTATACTGCTCAGATATATTCTGTTTCTCTATACACAATGTGTAGCATCCTCTGAGTTGGAGACATATCTTTGGGCAGAGATGCTGATCATTCTGGCAGAAGGTCAGTGTGGTATTTGTCCTGTTCAGGCATTTGGTTGGCTATTTGGAGGTGATTTATGTCTGCACCATTGACAAATGTCAGCTCTTCAAAAGCTTGTGGCTATTTTTTCTATCCCTTCTGGATTTATCTTCAGACAGTTTCTCTAGTTTGTCAGAAAATGGATCATTTTGAGTTGAGATACTCGAGTCTCTCATTTAATCCTAGCAAAATCTGCCTTCTGCTTGAGCTCTGGAGAGAAACACATTGGCTTTGTGTATTCTTAGTTGAGTTTCACTAGGTTTGCATTTGTACTGTAGATATTTTCCATTTTTATTGCACGTGATTATATTGTTTTCTTCCATTCCAGTGGGTTTCAGGGAAGGGAGCCAAGTAAATGTGCTTTATGTAGACAGCTTTTTTCCTTTTTCCTAACTGTGAGCCATAACTAAACTGTGACAGCTATATCGTAATTGGGCTGGACACAGGGCCCCCAAAGGAACAAGCTGAAGACAAATTCATTTAGAGGCAGGCTGAAGTACATTTGTCTTATTATGGGTTAAAGGTTAGGATGCATCCATTAGAGGAGCCCTCCAGGACAAACACAGTTTGTTCAGAACCTAAGTGGCCTCCACTAATGTTTGCTAGAGCATCCTCTGGAAACCAGAACTTGAGCTACATCCCTGATGCTCAGGACTTGGGTCCAGAATCCCTCTCTGTGACTGAGGTGCTTTCAACACTCTACCAGATGGCAGCTGAGAGGCAATCACTCATATTTTCATCAGGCGTCTGTTAAAGTGAACCATCTGCTACTCTCTGTCATCTGTTTCTTGACCTAAGTGAAGAATGGTATGTGTTACTTCAGCTCTCATTAGGTAGGCATCTGTATTCTGAGAAGTCTTTTTAATTAGTCTTCCTGTAGTGAATGTCAGCCAAGGCCATGCATTGGATTGTTCTGAAGTCTGAGCTGTCTTCACACCTTTGCAGGTAGTCCTTTGAGGTCAGGCCTGAACAAGATTGATGGGTTGAACACTATTGAGGTTTCTTAGATAGTTAATTTCAAATGAGTTTGACTACATTTAGTCTTCTAGTCATATCTGTTAAAACAGGATATTCAAAATTTTGATCAAAAATCATTTCCATTCTTTCTTTCTGTCCTCTAAATGAAAGATGAAAAAATTGTAGGATGCTTTGAGATGAGGATTCCTGTACACATATTTTTAAGACACTCTATATCGTCTTTTAAGATTCCTTGAGAATCCCTCAGGAAAAAGATAATTCTTTAAATTTTCTTCCTCCGGGATAATATTCCTTTGCACCGTCTCAACTATTTTAGTTACTAATTGATTCTGATCAGAGATACTGGGGTCTGATCAAATTATATTTTATATCTTTTTTCTAAAATCTAATTATTTGGCAGATATACAAGATACCTAGATAAGTAATTCAAATTCACCCTCTTTAAAAATTCATTCTATCAGACCCAAAAGACTGCAAGTCATCTGTTTTTTTACTAAATACAGTAATCCTGTGAAATTGTCTGCTCCCTGAGGGCAGAGACAATGTTTATTCCACTCTAAATCCTGCAACAACTAATTTAGTGCCTTGAGTATAGCATTTGCTAAATAAACATTAGAAAGTTAAGATCTTTTACGTATTATAATTGCTGTTGGCAGAAGATATAACTCTACAGCAGCAATGGAGATTTGCCTGTGTGGCCCTACTCTCTGTGTTCCATTCTGAACAAAACCCAGGTAAAGGCAAGGTGAGACCACATTTCTTCCAGTAAACATGATTCAGGTACCATGCATGTATCTTGACTGTAACAACACTGTTTTCCTGCTGGAATAACCCACCAAATCGTTCTAACCTCTATGGTGGTTGCTATCTCCTGATAGCATATATGAATATATATCTGTAAACTACATATATGTCTCATTTGGACAATATAAATTTTAACAAATTAATTCCCAACTATATATTTTTCAATTCTTTTGAAAAATTGAAAAATTGAAGCACCATTCTTCTTGGAGCAAATTTACTTCAGTTGAGTAGCTCTTAGCCTGTTTGGATGGAGCCTGCAGACTCTACCTGACTCTAACCCCAGCCAGCCCACTGCATTCATTTGTGTTACCTGCCTGATCCTGTAGGAATTTGCTTTTGTGATCCCTGAATGCTTCATCCTAGAATTTTTCTCTATTGAGATCCTCCCATTGCCATGTTTTGGGAGTAACACTGAAGCGTCTGAGTGTTGCCGATGTGGGTTAAAAGTCGATGTGATCAAGTACTAAGCCTGACCTCCAAATTAAGTAGGGAGTTTGGCTCTCTGGCCCAGTTTGGGGTCCAGGAAGTCAGGGTTGGTTTGCACCTGCAGAGATTATAGCAAGGAGAAATGGAAGAAAGCATCCCAGTCAAAGGGGAGCTGAGTCTCTGCATAGAGAGCTAAACCATGCTAACAACCTTTGTGTTTTTGAAGAGTGCACAGGAGAAGCCCTCCAGATTTGACAGGGTTAGCAGAAAGCCAGAAAAGATCCTCCTCTTAGATTTCCACCCTAGGACCCAGTGTAGCAATCCTTGACCTGGAGAGTGGCTTGGAATCCGTGACTTGTAATTGTCTTTGCAATTCGGGGTGGAAGGAGAAAGAGAAAAGGGACAGTAGTAATTGTGGATAGAAGCACTAATTGGTGTGGAGAAAGAAAAGCAGAGCTGATCAAGGGGGATAACTAATCTGAACATGTGGCATCTTTTTGGCGGGAAATACAATAAAACAAGAACTGTCTGAGTACCTCCTTCATGTATTCCATGTAACTCTAGGGCAATAGACTGGGGAAACTGACATGTACGTGTGGACTTGAAACTGAATTAAACAGTGTTCATCAAAACAGAAAAGTAAACTGGGAGCTAAAATCAGATACTAGGATCTTGGTAGCTTTATCAGCTGTGGCTTGCCACCATTATGCTGTGTAACAACCACAGACTCTCGTGGTATACAAGAAGCATTTTTTTGCTCACAGGACTGGGGTGGTCAGCTCCGTTCTGCTGATTTTTGCTGTTTATGGTCCTGTGTCTAGGTTTCAACTAGATGTGACCTGGAGCACCTGGACACCCTGGTTCTGTGCACTGTGTTTCTTCCTGCAGTAGATCTGACATTTTCTCAGAGTGATGGTTGAGGCATGAGGGAGAGGCCAAACACAACTATGTGAGTGCTTTCTAAGCCTTTGCTTGTGTCCTGTTTCCCATGATGAGTTATGTGGCTGAGTTTGCAGACACAGTGGGAAGGCACTACAGAATTCATTCTCTTTAAACTGTTGTTGACTCAAGCTGCTGAGATTTTTAGGTTGTTTTTACTGCAGCATAACTCGATGTATCTGGAGTAATAAAAATCCTCAACTATTTTCTCAGCATCATTTTTGTGTCCTAGCTAATATAAAAATTATACAAATAAGAAATACTTCTTGTCATATATTTTACAAGACTTTATAACACAAATTCTATACTTATACTACAGGGAGCTTATATTAAGGAGTATTCCATAATTCTTTCTTATTCTTATATATGTGTAAGTATATTCTCTTGGGGTTTTAATGCATAGATAGATTATAGTAAATGAAGTGGGTAGAAGTGTGTCCTTATACATATTCATCTTATGTACAATTATACAGAAAACTCATCATTAATAGTTCTGTATTTCATAAATTTAGCAGTTTAACTCAGAGTAGAATAAATATGAAAATCGAATGTATAGAAATTATTTGAGAGGTTTTAATAATCACTTGGTGAAAGATGTCTGTTGATTAAATCTGATATTATTATTAGGCTGTCAATTCAGTCCACTTTGGATTTATTTATGCTTCACACACATTTATCCTGGGTATTCAGCAGACAGGTTGAAATACAGTCATTATCTCTGACATCCAATAAGATTCTCTACATGGAAGGTCCCTAGCTGATGGGGTAGTGCTGGGGTTTTCTAGGGGGAGTTCCTCATGGAGACTTAAGTCTTGCTGAAGTAGAAATAGATACTCAGAGAGCCTGCTGTGTCCTCAAGCAGAGAGGAGAAATCTGTGGCCCATGATTTTGTTAAAAACCTCCTTTCAGAATATTGACGATTTCTTTAGACATCATAAAAGACAATTATATACAGAATGGGTCTCAGGTAATCATGAAATATTTAACCAAAGTTGGCATCTATTTAATACAATAACTGCCATTTGATTATGTCTGATGCTACTCATGAAATAAAGATAATCATTTTATAGTTACCCTGAGTTAGCACGGATTCTGTCTTCACCAACTTCCTAAGTATTCTCTCAACATGACAGATATACACTCTAGCTCAAATCCTCAAATTTCAAGTAGATCACTTGCTTTTCAAAGGCTTTTCTCTCTCTTTAGTTCAGTTATTCAATCAGATTCTTATTTCAAGGTCTTATCTCTTCTTTTTCTCAGCTACCTGGCACCGTTACTTTTTTCAGAAATTTCTTGAGATCTGAGAGTGTTCCATCTAAAATACTCTTCTATTCAACTAGTGTCTCTATTGATCGTAGGCTTCAGTGAGTGAATAGGTACAGACAAAAGGATGGCAGCCCGAGAGGATGACAGAGAAGGAACCGCACAGCGCCGATGAAAAGAGCTCACAAATGGACATCACCCTGGCTAATTCCCCAACCACGCTGAATACAACCAAGTAGGGCTTTGATTCAGTAAGTCATTGATCCCTCAGCAAACCGTAAGCTCTTCAAGGTTGGGACAGTCACCTTCAGTAATTAAATTTTTGTTTTTGTTGTTGTTGTTTGTTTTGAGATGGAGTCTCACTCTGCCACCCAGGCTGGAGTGCAGTCGCATGATCTTAGCTCACTGCAACCTCTGTCTCTTGGGTTCAAGTGATTCTCCTGCCCCGGCCTCCTCTGTAGCTGGGACTACGGAGAGTGCCACCATGCCCAGCTAATTTTTTTGGTATTTTTAGTACAGCTGGGGTTTCACCGTGTTGGCCAGGCTGGTTTCTTAACTCCTGACCTCAAATGATCTGCGCCTCTCAGTCTCCCAAAGTGCTGGGATTACAGGTGTGAGCCACTATGCCTGACCAAATGATTAAATCTTCAATACATATTGATATGTTAAACACACCTACCCACCCACAGTGCCCCCCACACACATATTTTAAAGCCCAAAGTATAGATGATGTAGACTAAGCCTAATAGTACGTAAAATGGAGGTTCTACAAAGTATCTGACTCCTCTGCTGTAAAAGAACGAAGCTGGATCAAAGAGGGAAACCACCTGGGGATTTGATTAAGTTTACACCCTGGTGCCCACTGTACTCATTTCATGCTCACCTTTATAATTTCTAACTTCATTACAGAACAATTCTTACAGGACAGGTACAAGTTAGAATGCTCTAGAAAATACTTTTACTTTGAAAGGAAGCCCCTAGATAATACAATTGTTTATGTGGCAAGAATTTAAAGAGATGGCAGTGCGAGGAAGGAAGGAGAGTTGGACCATGGTATTTTTGGAGGCTTCTCTTTCTGTTCTTGTCCTTTAAATATTCCTTTCATCATCTTGTCCCTTTTCTCTGCAATTCACAATATCCCTAAGGAATACTATTCCTCCGTTGTTTTCACTTAAATGTTGAAAATTTGTGAACGTCTGGCCTACCTCTCTCTTCAGTCATTTAGACTTTTTATTCAATTTGCCATGCTCCCTGAGCAAACTGAATTCTGCAAACCCATAAATGATCTTTTTTTCACCTTCTCACCCACAGTCATTCCCTCTTTTTGTCATCCTCATTGGATCCTCAGTTGGCTCAGCCATCCTCCCACGTTCCAAGAAATAGGCCATTTCTACCACCACTGCATTTATGCTTCTGCGATTCCCTACTCTCTCTTTGTCTCTCTGTGGACTCTTGACTTCTACCCTGAGTTAACCCAGCCTAACTAATGACCAGGCAATGATTCTGAAATGTAAACCTGACCGTTTGTCCCAGTGCTTAAGATTGTGATTGAGTGTGCCAAACCTGTTCCGCAGCTACTCATTTGATAGAATTGACATATGTAGTGACACTTTTTAAAAAGTTACTCTTTTTAAAATTGTGAGTAGATGTGACTATGTGTGTATGTGTGTGGGTACATATGATTTACATATATATATGTATATAGAGAGAGTTAACTAATAGATAAATTATAACATTTTAATCTTTTGATAACAGTACAATATGGCATTAAGTAAAAGAAAAATACCTATTGATATTAATTATACTTCAATTATTATAATACATATTTATAAATTAGAATAGATGATTGACCCTATTTATAAATTCTTTAAAGCTTTAGTTTTCCAGAAATAAATCACCTGTTTAATGGATTGAAATGGACAGTTCTTATTTAAACTTTGTTGTGATGCTAGCTCCATTGCTTTCATAACATTTCAAATCAAATTAAGTATATCTTAGTTGGGTAAGAGAGAAAAAATTCTGCATATGAAAATTTAGTCCCTGGTTTATTTCCAGCACTTCATGGAGAGAAAGTTGTAAGCTCGAGACAAAAAGCAAGTGTGTAATATATGTTAGAATAATGTGTTGTTTGGGCCAGGTGCGGTGGCTCATGCTTGTAATCCCAGCCCTTTGGGAGAGCGAGGCAGGTGGATCATGAGGTCAGGGGACTGAGACCATCCTGGCCAACATGGTGAAACCCTGTCTCTACTAAATACAAAAATTAGCTGGGTGTGATGGCAGGTGCCTGTAGTCCCAGCTAGTCGGGAGGCTGAGGCAGGAGAATCGCTTGAACGCAGGAGGCAGAGGTTGCAGTGAGCCAAGATCCTGTCACTGTACTCCAGCCTGGGTGACAGAGCGAGACTCCATCTCAAAAAAAAAAAAAAAAAAAAAAGAATAATGTGTTGCTTTAATATAAGAAATGCAGTTATTTATCTTAAGCATGGAGGCTTTGGTTGGGGAGTATTGTTTGAGAGCTTTTGAACTGTTTCTTAAATGGACTGCACAGTTTCTCTTTCTCTGCAGCATTTACTCTGGTCTAAGCCACCTTTGTTCTTGATCTTCAGTGGCCCCCAGCTAGTGTCACTTTTACCTTCTTGTTTCCCCAAACCCCATTATGCAATCTCTGCACACCAATCAGAGTGGTGGTATTTAACATTAAACCTGACTATAACTCTCCTACTTTCTGCCAGCTTAGAATAAAAGCAAGGTCCTCCCTGTAGCTTCCCGGGTTCCAGGCATGTCAGCCTCCTTTCTTTTATAGGAACAGAGAAATCTCCTCCCAGACACAGGGTGTTAGATGTGCTCTGTTTGCGATTTTTTCATAATTGATGCCTTCTCATCCGTCAGGCTTCAGTTTAAATTATCCCTGCTAAGCAGGGCCTTCCCTGACTGTTCACCTAAGTAACTGCCACTTTGTACCCCAAATTCATTCACTAAACCTTGAAGAACAGAGACTAAGAGCATAGATTCTGGTCTCAAACTGCTGGGGTTAAAACCCAGGCCACCACTTTAAAGTTGTCTTATGTCAAGAGATTCCTTAATCTTTCTGTCCCTGCGTTTTCTCATCTGAAAAGTGGGCATAATAATATTACTTACCTCCTAAGGCTGGGGTCTTGAATAGATTGATATACGCCATGCCCTTGAGACAGTCCTGGCTCATAGAAATCCCTGTTAGTGATTAATATAGTATGCTGTTACTGACTTATAAAATGCAAAGGGATATTTAATATATTTTGATGCTTATTTTTTATTCCCACTTACGCAATAACAATGAATATCAGGACCATATCTGCCATTATTCCACTACTGTCTCTGTAGCTAGGCCTGGTGCATAAGAGAAACTCAGCAAGTGTTTTACTGAAGAACTGTGAATTGAGATCAAACTTTTGTATACTTGTAAGGCAAAACTTTTTTTGGGCAGTGGAATGGCAGCTTCTAATGGTTAGAATTAGGGGCAGCTTGCAGACTTTCTAATAACCTCTATATAACAGGTGGAAGGGCGAACGATTTTGACACCAAAATTACCATGCCTGCGAGCATCAATATGTTGATCCTGGCACTATTTTTAATCACTTACATACATAATGATATTAGTCCAGTTTGTTAGTCTTCAAAAACACTTCACATTCCCTATAATCACTGAATTATTTAAACACTTAACATTTTATTATAAACATTTTAATACTTTTTCTGAATATCTATGATTTAAAATAGCATAAATAGTGTCATATTGCCCAGTTGTTTAAGGCAAGGGTCAGCAACTCTTTCTATAAGGGGCAAAAATTTATCTTCAAGCCAGCACAAAAGATTTCATCCAGCTATCCGTGAGATCAGATAAAGCCCTATTAGGCAGGGCTGATTTTCAGCTATTATGCAGCATATCAGTTGCTAAATACTAGTTGTTCATACCTGTTGATACGTAACTACTGTCTGGGTTCCACAGTGTCTCTGACCCCCCTTAGGATCCGCAGGTACTCCCGAAGACCCCCAAAGACGGGTAAAAGCTGTCTCTAAATACTATGAATTTGCACAATGAGCGCTCATTTCTTACATCTACATTATGCTAACAAGCCATTAATTTCACCCATGGAAACTCATTCTCATGCAAATTATTCAAAATATCTGCTGTTGATTAGATATGAAATTAGCCCAAACAGTTTAAGGTAGCCCTCCTCTAGAGAAAGGGGCTTCTAACTGGGAAGGGAGTTGTCTAGTCCTGAAACAGGAGATTGTCATTAGGGCAATTGACTAAATCTGCAGTGGGGCTTGAACTAGGGGTCTGCAAACTATAGCCCAAGGCCGTTTCCAATCTGCTGCCTACGTTTCTATGGCCTATGAGCTAACAATGATTTTTCACATTTTTTAAATAGTTGGAAAAAATTCAAAAGAAGAAAATATTTCGTGACATGTGAAAATTAGATGAAATTCAAACAGTGTCTATGAATAAAGTTTTATTGGAACACAGCACACTCATTCCTTTGTACATTATGTGTCACTGCTTTGGCATTACCATGGCAGTGCTAAATAGTTGGAGAAGAGATGAGATCACTCACAAATCCAAATATATGTACTATCTGGCCCCTTACAGAAAGAGTTTGCTGACCCTGGCTTAAATAATTGAATGGCAATATCACACTATCCATGCTAACTATTTTAAAGTAAATAATAGATATTCATAAAAAGTATATAAATATTTAAAATAAAAGTGGCAAATGTTTAATTCATCCATTACAGGCAATGTGAACTACTGATTTGAAGACTGTCCAAGGAACTGGACAATACTCATTATATATTTAAGTGATTAAAAACAGTGTGAGACTTTATATACAATATCACAATTTTAATATGTAATATATGTGTATGTAATATTACATCTGTTTATGGTGAGATAAAAATGGGACAGATTAAGGGATTATAGATTTTGTTTTTATTTATTAACAATTCTAAATAAGCCTGCTTCAGTGTTAAAATAGTAAGACTACATAAGAACATTAAATTCATGCAAAGCTAAGTAAAAGAAAGTCTGCATAGTGTTCTTCATTAGGGAAGTAAATGTGAATGTGACATTGTTACGGAATAATATTCCATTTTTCTCAAGAGATAGAAAAGCATTATTATAATACATAAATAGGAAAGCATCTCTGAATACCTTGTTATTTACCCATTTCATTGTAACCAAAGAAAAGTGAAGTGGTAGGGCACTCTGTCCCTACTTCTTAATGATTCCATAGAGAATAATTCAACACTTGAGCTTCAGTGGAAGGAGAAGTAATAAACCAATTCACAAGCCACACAGCTGTGAAGACAAAGAAGAGTTTCCCCTATTGCTTGCCACTGAACAATAGATCAGATAGATTATGATAGGGTATTAATTTCCTCTCAGGCCAGTTGCTAGATACTTGTCTTGAACAATAAGCAATGTGACAAGATATGACAAAAATCAGCATTTTTAATACCATAGTATATAAAGCAATTTCCTCCTTTGTGTGATACCTCTTCTTCCAATCTGTCTCTTCCTGACCTGACATTTTTATTATTATAGCCTACTCTAGACCCTGATGGAAGCTAGTGGTTTTCTATCTACTTTCTATTTACTTAACCTCATCTAGCATATCTCCATTTCTTCTGTTCTATAATCCAGGAGACATTCATTGAAAGACATATGTTTGTAGGTAACATTGTTAAAAAAATGACTTGCTATATACAGTATTCTTTTGGATGACTACTGTACCATATGTATTTAAGATGACAGCATATTGGGGTTCTAAGTCCTGTTGTGTATTTAGTCTCCATTGGAATGAAAATTCTCAAAGCATATGTTCAGTTTTTTCTTTTCAGCACATACTGATTGGGTGTGTACTGGTTGAAAAGAATACTTTTGATAATGTTTAACAGAGATAGAAGGAGAGCACAGAGATATGCAGAAATAGAAGGTGTAATCCTTTTATGAGTACCATGTATTTCCTGTTGGATGTACAGTCCACCCTCAGTATTTGAGAACTTCACGCTTGTGAGCTTGTATATTTGCTAAAATGCATTTACAACCCCAAAATTAACACACAGTCATGTGTATGCATGGACACACATGTTCCTAACTGAGGTCTCATAAGGTAATACTCTGCTTTCTTATTTCAGCTCTCCTACTGCAAACAGATGTCCTTTTCATAGTCTAGTTGGTACCACATTTTACTTTACTTTTGTTTTTTTCATTTCCATGGTTTTCCCCAGTGATTTCATTGTTTAAAATAGCCCTCAATGGTAATGCTGATTTGTTATCTATTGTTTCTAAGTGCAAGAAACCTGCAGCATGCCTTATGGAGAAAATATATGTGTTCAGTAAGCTTTGTTTGGTCATGAGTTACAGAGCTATTGGCCATGAATTAAATGTTAATGAATCAACAATATATATAAAAAAAAAGACATTCTTAAATAGAAGTACCCATAAAACAAGGTTATACATTGATCAGTTGATGAAAACATTGTGACCAAAGGCTTGCAGGAACATAACCTTTTATTTCTTCTAGGAGCGATAGTTCAGTGTTTGCTTATTCAGTGTTATCATTGACTTTAGAGAACAGAACTATCACACATAACAAGAATCAATTGTACTGTGTTTAGGCTACTACTTAAGTTTAGGGGAAATTATTAAAATAATTATTGATGATAACACTAGTTCTCTCATTCTCCAAATATATGTGGAGCATTTCTGTATGATAGGCATACACCAGTGATCAGTAGACACAAACAACCCTGTCCTCATTGAGCTTCTGTTGCATTGAAGATTTGTTGATTCCTAAGTGCCTGTTCCAGGCATTTTATATGTGGCATCTAATCCTTTCAACAATGCTATGAAGCAGGTATTTTTAGCCCCCCCCCCCTTTTTTTTTTAGACAGAGTCTTGTTCTGTCACCAGGCTGGAGTGCAGTGGTGCCATCTCAGCTCACTGCAACCTCTGCCTCCCAGGTTCAAGCAAGTCTCCTGTCTCAGCCTCCTGAGTAGCTGGGATTATAGGTGAACGCCACCATGCCCAGCTAATTTTTCTATTCTTAGTAGAGATGGAGTTTCACCATGTCAGCCAGGATGGTCTTGATCTCTTGACCTTGTGATCCACCCGCCTTGGCCTCCCAAACTGGAAAACTGTGACTCAAATAATTTAAATAACTTCCCTAAAATAAAATGCAGTGTCTTCCAAAACTGAGTTTCAAACGCAAGTTGACTTGAATCTAAAGCCTGCGTTTCTGTCCATTTGCTTTGCTATAACAAAATAGCATAAACTAGGTGGCTCATGAATAACAGAAATTTATTTATCAGAGTTCTGGAGGCTGGGAAATCTTTGATTAAGGTACTGGCATATTCAATGTCTGATGAGGCTCCACTTTCTGATTTGTAGATAGTGTCTTTTTGCTGTGTTCTCATTACAGTGGAAGTAGTGAGCATACTTCCTTTCACCATAGGAGGAATTTTTAAATTACTCCAATGTTTAACACTGGAGTAACTTTTAAAATGTTCTTGGTTTTTGAACTCTGAATTTATGTGTACAATATGTGAAAATGGACAACCCAGATATATTTTAGGACTAAACTTTAAGTAAATATGGAAATTCTTACTAGAATTTTGGGAGGATAAGAGGGGATTTTTGTCACTTACCCCAGTGAGACTTTCTAAGTCTTTTAAAACTGTTGACCAGGCTGGGCGTGGTGGCTCATCCCTGTAATCCCAGCACATTAGGAGGCCGAAGCAGGCAGATCACTTGGGGTCAGGAGTTCAAGACCAGCCTGGCCAATATGGTGAAAACGCATCTCTACTAAAAATATAACAATATAAAAATTAGCTAGGCATGGTGGCAGGTACCTGTAATTATAGCTACTCAGGAGGCTAAGGCAGGAGAATCCCTTGAATGTGGGAGGTGGAGGTTGCAGTGAACCGAGGTCAGGCCACTGCACTCCAAGCTGGGCAACAGAGCGATACTCTGTCTCAAATAAATTAAAATGAAATATTGACCTAGTTTTCCAAATTCCACCTAATGGCATTTATCTTCTCATCACATGCCCAACTGCCTCTTGAAACATTCTGCATCCTCAGGATTCTCTTCAGACCTGATGTTCCCTTCCCAAGATTTGTTTTGCTGCCTAACCAATAAAACAAATTTAAGTGATGAAATTTCAACAAAGCCAAACACAGATGGCTGCCTGTCTTACTGTGCATCTGGCCAGTTGCATTTTCACAAGCTGTAGTTTACCAGTAGTTTTCCAGTTTGATTTTCATATTTTTATGATGAATTGGGAATCATATTATTTTATTTTTTACATTTTTTGTTGGAAATTTTTGAAAGAAGGTAAGATAAAATGGACAAAATAAAAACCTCTAATACTTACATGCCCAGAATTAACCAGGATTAAAATTCACAAAATATATTGCAGTCATGCTTTCAAAGTATTAAATGCTCACTTGCTGCAAAATAGTGTTTTGATAACTGCATTGTCTTTCAGAAAAATAGATTTATTGTGTTTCTTAGATATTTGAAAACTTCTTTTAAAATCAAAGTTTCAGTCATATAGTTTAGTTGATTAGGTGTGTAACCGTGACATTTTATAGAACTAGTTAAACAAGAATGTTAACATAGACTATAAAAATGGCACTGTGCACATTAAAAAATATAGTTACATAATTCAGAGCCAAAACATTTCTTAGGTTTTCTTTATTTTGATACAAGGTCTCACTTTGACTTAGGCTGAAGTGCGGTGATGCACTCGTAGCTTATTGCAGCCTCTGACTCCTGGGTCTCCAGTGGTCCTCCCACCTCAGAGTTGCACATAGCTAGAACTACATGTGCACTACACCAACTAATTTGTTTTTGTAGGGAGGGGACCACTGTGTTGCCAGGGCTGGTCTTAAACTCCTGAGTACTGAAGTAGTCCTCCCACCTCAGCATCCCAAAGCACAGAGATTACAGACATTACACCCCAATTTACCTCTTACTTGTCTTTATTATATATTCAACGTTTCTTTTAAAATACATATATTTCATATCTGAACTGTGTAGTTGAAACTATTTTTTCAAAGAATTGTTGCTTTGGCTGAGTACTTGTATATTGGGGGAAACGGTAATTTTCAAAACATACTAGAGTCTACTTTGCATGCTCTGTCAGCCATGATATGTCATTTCTTTTAATATATTTGCAATATTCACATTTTTTGTTCTTATCTTGAAGAGACTCACTGTTAGATGGACTACAAAAACAAACACAAAGCAATGCGACTTTATTATCATTACATTGGTTAACTAAAATTTCACTTTTTATCTTCAACATGTTTTCAGGTTAATATGCTATGTTCCTTCTGCATGGAGTTATTAATTTCATGTTAAGCCCAAAGTGCATATAGCAGTATTTTTGTAATAGTTATAAGCAGTCAGGTTTCTTGTTTTATAAAAGAAAAGTTTTTTGATTTATGTTGCTGAAAGCACAGATTTCTAAAGTGAGAGCCTCTAATAGCTTAGGTGAATGGAAGAGGCTATAGAACCTGATATGCTTTTCATTTTGCTTCATGTCTCTGTGTTACTGCAAAAATGAAGCAGCATTTGAGGACTGTACAGTTTTCAATAGCATGCTTTCTTGTTTGTAAAATTGTTTGCCACATTTCCTTTGTTTTTATTTTTCGTTGTATATTTAAGCTGATGTGTTACTCTTTAAATATTTGTCAACAGTTACATGATTTTGAATTCCTGCACCAGTTGGGTGATTCTATTCTCTTCCAACCCGTTCCTCATGCTGATTTTATTTCTCCATCACAGTGCAATTTTCTTTGACTTTGTCACTTTCATTTAAGTCATTTTACAGTTGAGGCAATTTGAAAATCTCAAAACTTGGGATGATAATCTTTTAAATTTATACCCCAGTTATTATTTTTGAAGGAACAAGATAGATTTCACTTGATGTTTGACTGTTGGTCTATAGTCATCACAATTTTGTGTAGGAAGGAAGAAGAATGGCAGTTCATTCATGTTGCTCATTTACTATCCTAGACTCGAGGCCATGGGTGGTGATGCTGCTGTAACAAAATAGCTTCTACTGTGTTACGATGTGCGCTATTGAAAAGACATGATAGGATCAGCAGTCTCACACTAAGTTGAAGGAAATCAGTTTCATTACTTCAGCTTTAAAGGTAATTCAATGTAGTTAATTGATCCTTTATTTTATTTTTTTAATGAAGATAGACTCTTACCACTTTTGCTCTGAAGTGTCAAAATATCACCATAATAAAATACAGAGGCACTGTGGTGAATGAAATATCTATTACACAATTTCTGCAGTTCTGTGATTACTAGCTTCATGAAACTATGAGATAGTATATGTAAAAAAGAGTAAGTCACAGTATTCTCTACAATGGCATTCCCAAAGTGATTTATTTAGTAAGAAGTGATATTAAGATACCTTATGGAGTATGATTCTGTTTTTAGGTGTTAATTGTTTAGATGGCAGAAAAATTAATCTATATTTTAGAATCATAATAAAGTAAAATATTATTTAATTTGAGGGCAACACAACTAATTCACAAATATATGTGGAGAGAAGAGAGATTTTAATTATCTTTTGCCATCATAGAACAGTTCATCATTTTTAATACTCTACCACATTATTTATTCTGTAACAAATCTTTAAAATAAACATTGTCATTCCTATTTTTGCAGATTAAGCAACCAGATCCCAGAAGTAAAAAACAAACAAACAAAAAAGACTATGCAAGACTTCATAGTTAGTAGATGCAAAGTCTTAACTGGGTACAGGTACAGTGCTAGTTAGTTTTTGATTGTTGCTACAGCTGGCCTATGCTCCATATCACAGATAGTACTGCTACTGGGGAATTAGAACCTGACAAAAATGCAATAGAATAACACAGCAGTACAGAGAACAGACACTACCAGTAGTAACTTTGGTGTCAATTCTGTTCTTTCCCAGTCATCTTGGTGTGTCTTGGCAGCTCCTCTTATTCTGTGGCCCTCGCTGTGTCATTCATCAGAAGGGCACCTCTGTCTGTGATCAGCGAATGCAGAATGGAATTCTTCCCGCTTTGGTTGTTTCCTCTCACTGCCAAGTGCTACTCCATTATCTCATCTGTTGTCTCCCTCTTGCTGCCTTGCTTCAGCTTGTTGTGCTGCTGGCGTTTTAACAGGGATGCTCTCTGTGTCATAAGCAGCTGTGCATTCTGTACAAGCCTCAGGGTCTTTCTCCTGGGTGGTGGGTTTCTGAATTACAGAACGGAGACTTCCACTCGTCACTTGATATTTTGAGCTTCCATTTCCTTATTTGGGAAATGGAGATACTTAAACCCAAACAGGGTTATTTTTGAAACAGATTTAGATAACCCATGCAAGAATTTTTGAAAATTGTAAAATGAAAGAATCTTAGCAAAATAGTCCAGCTGAAAGTGCTGAGAATTCCAACATGATGTCAGTGGAAGGCATATGCTTATTTCCCGTCACTATTTTTAGGATCATACAGAGTATAACTAGTGCACTATGGAACGGATGCTTTTTTGGGGTCTTCTCAAAGTCATTCTTAATTGAGCCATTCCTGCATGCTGAGCAACCCGCAGAGCACTGGGGACGCTGAGATGAATCCATGAGCCTTTTCTTCCAGGAGTTCAGATGGGGAATTGGGGGACTGCTGTGCCATAATAGAGGTTTCCGATGTCCTATGGGGGCAGAGACATGAAGCTCTTGAGCCAGCTTGGAAGATTGAGTTGAAACTTCCCAGTAACGTTAATAAGTAATAATAGCCAGTGGCAGTCACTTTTCCACTTCACTCAGAGTAAAAGCCAGTACCCTTCAAGTGGCCCCCAAACCTCCATGACCTTCTTCACCACCACTTTTTGATTTCATTGTCACTGGTCCAGGTACAATTTGGTTCCAGACATTGATCTCCTTTCTGTGCTCCAGACTCACCAGGCACATATCCCACCTCAGGATCTTTGCCTTACAATTTTCTCTGCCTGGAATATTTCTTTCTCAGATTTCTGTGTGGCTCACCTTGTCACCTCTTGCAAACCTTTGGTCCAGTGTCACTTTCCCATTGATATCTTCCCTACCCACCCTACTGAAAATGGCACTCCTGGCCAGCTTTAGTTTCTTCATGGGAGTTTTTACTTCCAACACACTATCTGTTATACTTGTCAGCGTCTATCTCCACTGGAACATGTGCTCCATGAGGGCTAAGACTTTTTCCCTCTTGTGAAGTATAGTGCATTTTTAGCTATGGAAAGAAGGCCCACAGATATTACCTGTGTGTGAGCTCAGCACTGTAGGGAAAACTTTGCAAGAATGATCTCATTCACCTGATGATCCTCACACCTAAGCCATGAGTCAGGTCCAGCTACCTCCTGCAGTTTCAACAGGTATGGTAGCTTGCCCAGGCCCCAGTGACTACGTGGGAGCAGCAGCTTTTGAATCTGGGTAGACTGCTGCTGGAACCCACGTGTTTAATCCATAGCCTAGAATCTAGGTAGGAAAGAGAACATGGTGTATCTGGGGCCCTGGAAATAGCTTCCTGCGGTTGTTGTGGTTACTGTGGGAGGCAGTGCAAGGCATCAAGGCCAGTGAGGTGGGCAGGAGGCCGATGATTGTGGCCGCTTCTTGCCTTTGCAATGCAGTTGGGTTCACGTGAGAGTCACTGAAGAATGTTAAAGGTCAGGGATGAGGTTGTATGACATGATCAGTCCTGTGTATTAGCAAGATCACTCTGGCAATCGCATGAAGAATAAATTGGAGAGAATCAATATGTTTGGGAAGCCAGTTTGGAGGTTTTTAGTGTGGTCTAGGCAAAGAATTGACAAAGACCTTGACCAGGTAAATTACAGTGAAAACAAGGAGAGAGGGTGAGTTTAAAAGACTTTGGAAAGGCAAACTAGACTGAATCATAGCACATGCAGATATAAAGGGCCCATGAGTTAGAGTTCTTGAAGACACATCATTGGGAGGGATAAATGAAAATACAATTTTCTTACCTTCTTAACTGTATTTTCCATTTTTGTCTATATTTTAAAAACATAGATAATATATAAGTATATAGTATATGTAGTATATAAGTTTATAGTATAATATAGTATATTATAGATGCATATAGTATATAAATACATATTTATACTGTATGTGTGTTATATATATATGCTTCTATATAAGAATATGTTTAATATGATATTAAATATTATATATGCATTACTTCCATTAATAAAGTATATTGTTAAATATTGTAACATGTTCACATTTGGAAATTTATTACATTTCTCCCTCCACTATTCACGAGCAAGACCTATACTTTGATGTGGAGCCAGAAGTAGTGACTAATGAAAACCCCTTTTTGGAGCTCACACGTACTTCTGAGAGAGGTCTTTAAATGTGGCAAATATAAAAAACAAATACAAGTTATTCATTAGAAATAGTATTATCATTATTATTATATAATTTAATAGCACATCCCTTCCCTTAAAGTTCACTCCTGTGCCAGGCATGGTGGCTCACGGCTGTAATCCCAGCACTTTGGGAGGCCAAGGTGGGTGGATCACGAGGTCAGGAGATCGAGACCATCCTGGCCAACATGGTGAAACTCCTTCTCTACTAAAAATATAAAACAATTAGCTGGGCATGAGGCACATGCTTGTACTCCCAGCTACTCAGGAGGCTGAGGCAGGAGAATTGCTTGAACCCAGGTGGCAGAGATTGCAGTGAGCTGAGATTGCACCACTGCACTACAGCCTGTGCGACAGTGCGAGACTCTGTCTCAAAAAAAAAAAAAATCACTCCTACAAAAGATTGATTGCCTTCCTAGTGCTGCTAGACAAGATAACTGAAAATGAAAGTCAGTTGTGGCCAATAGCAAATGAAGTGGCCTGGGATAGGCAGGGCTCTCATAATGCCTCACAGAGTTTTCCATGGCCTCTTGTTATATACTTGATCTTTTGTACTGTAGGAGAATTTTCCAAAGTGCGGTGCTTCATGCGTTTTTCTATATATATATATATTTCTTTTTTTAAATTCTGAGACATGGTCTCACTTTGTCACTGAGGCTGGTGTGCCGTGGCACAATCTTGGTTCACTGCAATTTCCACTTTCTGAGTTCAAGCAGTCCTCTAGCCTTAGCCTCCTAAGTAGCTGGGACACCAGGCACATGCCACCACACCTGGCTAATTTTTGTAGTTTTTGTAGAGATGGGGTTTCGCTGTGTTGCCCAGGTTGGTCATGAATTCCTGAGCTCAAAGCTATTCATTTGCCTGCCTTGGCCTCCCAAAGAGCTGGGATTACTGGTAAGAGCTGCTGTGCCACGCCTTCTTTAAATCTTTATGCTTATTTTGTAACAGATTTGGATGCTAAGGGGACTTCTTTTTAGAGAATGTGAAGATTAAGGATAAACAACTCTGGTCTTCATTTTGTCATCTCCAGACTAGGAAAATAACTCTCATATAGGTTTATTATGAGGGAATTACCTGAGATACTCTTTGTAGAGATGAATAATATTGCAAGTATTCATTAAATTGCAGTTCATAGTAGTAGGATTGGGTTAGCATCTGAATGATTCTTATATGATTTGTTGATGGAATTTAACTTAAAAAATATTTTCAGTGGATATATGCAAAGTGTACTGTCTATTTAGAGTTTCCGTATTAAGAGATTAAATGGTTGAGTTTAATAATATAATACTTTTGTTTGGAAAAGTAAGCCATAGTTAGAAGAATTTGTTTTATGAAAGAATTTTTATATCTCAAACCCTAAATCTGCCATTAGGATCCTAGTTCACATACAATCAAATATTACCTGGCACTCAAATAACCAGAAAGCTCAATTAATTATGAATTTGTTGTAAGAAATTCATGAGAGGTGAGATTGTGAAGTGCCTGTAGGTTAATATGATGGCCGCCACTTCACTTTTATTTTTAAAGAAATTGAACCAGTTTTGACTGAATATGTGTTCACCTTTTGTCTCCAAGACACCCTCAGCTCTTATGCCCAGCACCTTCACACACACGCTTCATCTGCTGCCCCTCATTTAAATTTGTGACTCTAGGTATGGACAAAGAAAAATGTCTTAGGGTAAGCATAGTATTGGTATTTCCGTATACTGTTTTCTGTTTTTTTTTTTTAAATTATTTTTATCATAATCTGCTTTCTAAAATAACAATGCACTTATACTAAACCCTGAGGAGTTGATGATACTAGACTATTTCAGCCAACAACATGGCCATTTTGTTAGGTTGCACTATGAGTAGGATGAAGGTTATAAGCGGTGAAGCATCAGTCTAATGATTTCATGACAATGATTATTATATTAACAGGTAGAGGGAAGAAGGATTGGACCATTCTCATTGTTCCTACTTGTTTGACTATTTATAGTGGGAAATATTCTTTTTGTTTGTTTGTTTGTTTGTTTTTTTGAGACAAGTCTTGACCTGTCACTCAGGCTGGAATGCAATGGCGTGATCTTGGCTCACTGCAACCTCCGCCTCACAGGTACAAGTGATTCTCCTGCCACAGCCTCCCGAGTGGCTGGGACTACAGGCGTCTGCCACCACACCTGGCTAATTTTTTGTATCTTTAGTAGAGACAAGGTTACACCATGTTGGCCAGGCTGGTCTTGAACTCCTGACCTTGTGATCCGCCCACCTTGGCCTCCCAAAGTGTGCTGGGATTACTGGCATGAGCCACCACACCTGGCCTATGGTGGGAAGTATTCTAACGAAAGAAGTTCAAAAAATTTCAGAAATAGAGAAAATCTTCCTGTTTTAAAGCAGTTGAAGGAGGTGATTTGCATAAAATCCTCAAGAAGTTCAGCTGACATGACTTACTATAGTGGTTGACCAGGCACACAGTAACTATAGGAACAATCACCAGATCACCTAACAGAGTACTATAGGAAAAAAGCACTGCAGTACTTTTCTTATATCTGCAACATCAAGACTTTTTGTATCCCACTTCATGCTTTAGTGTGCTGTTTCTAATAAGCCTAACATTTCATGCCTTTTTTTGTCTTCATGTAGTTTTTTAGTAGGAGTTCCCCTTGAGTCGTCATTTTGTCCTTCTCTTCAGAGGTTCCATGCAGCAAAACTAAACTACGAAAAAGTTGTTAGTTACTTCTTCTGATTTCTTTTGTCAGTAATAACAAATGTAACTGTGGCTTTGAAAGGCACCTTGACAGTTCATTTTGTAAGGAATCTTTCTAGGGAAAAGAAAAAAACAGAACAAACATACTTCTGTCTGTCTATGAATTCCCCTTTTGGCATCAAATACAGACTCCAAGATGGCAACTTTTCTCTGAAAGCGTGAGTGACATAAAAACATGCTACTCCCTGGGGCAGGCTCTTCCCTAGTGAGCCTAGCACAGGCCAGTGTGAAACAAGCAAGCAAACAAAACACCAAAAGCTATGCTGGTTCTTTATCCTAGAGGTGACAGAGCTGGAGAGGTTCCCCCTTTTTTTGTAGCCACTGTATATTTATATTAATTCTCTCATTTGATTTCACTATAGGGTATTTAGGTATGGGTCACAGGGACTGAAGTAACTACCAGCAGTTCAAAAACATAAAACTCTCTGAAGTGTGATTAGAGACTTACATAGAATTAAATTCTTGAATGTTTAATGATTGCAAATTCACTCCTGTACTTTAGTATAGGTTACAATGCTTACTTTTATTTTTTTTGTGGAAGTAAGAAGCAGAGATTGAGAGTTTGAACATTCTGTAATTTTATATAGTTTCATAGGTGATCACTTTTTGGTAGTAACTTAATTGTTCGTGGAATGCTGTTGATGACATTTTTAAAGACCATTACGATTATCACTTCATACAATGCCTTTTATTTGTACATCATTGTTTGCTTATCTTCTTCAAGAAAAGCAGGCTATATACGTGCCTACCTACTGCAACTTCAAACTCTCATTCTTCAAGGAAAAGCAGGCTATGTACATACATACCTACTGCAACTTCAAACTCTCATTCACACTCATGTTAGGAGTTAAGGTGGGAAGCACAGTACGTGTACTAACTGTGTCATGACCAACTTGCTGACTGGATATATGACTTAATATATTTGATCTTATTGAAAGAAAGAGAGTGTTTGGAGAAGGAAATAGGCGTTTGAAATAAAGAAGAGTATATTGAATGTTCTACCCTAATTTAAAATGATCAGTTTTTTCAATAAAACAGTATCCTTTACAATATGTCTCATTAAATATTTGCATTATTTCTATTAAAAATACTGTATAAAAACCTAATAGTAGCTGTCTTTCGTGATTAAAAGTGGATTGGCATCATAGTGGTATATTATTAAATCTATACCCTTTTTATTCTTTTCCCTGAAATCATGCAGTCCTAGAACTTTTACTGTCATAACATGTTAGGCCTATTGAGAGCTTAGAGTTGATTTCCTCAAAACCCTTCATGCTACAGTGAGGAAATGAAACATGGGCAGCACGCCAGGACTCAGGGCTCTGACCCAGAGTCTGTCAGTCATCATAATGGAAAGATGTGGTCATGCCGCCTACAGCTTTATATGTTGTTTCTCCATGGGGTGTCAACAGAGATTTCTTGTTTATGTGATTCCAAGTGGCTTTTTGAAGGAGAGAGATTAGAAACTCACTTCCCAGAGTATAGTTGCCTTCGCTTGAAAGTTTAAGAAGATATGCATTTGTTTTCTCTTTGAGTACTTTATAAAGAGCAGTTCAGTAGAAAATAGAAGAAGAATACTGATTATTGGCAAAGTACCATGCAAGTGCAGGCAGTCTTCAGCGGTTACAGGATCGCTAACTTAGGTTGTGCTGTGTATTATTAAAAATGATTCATTTGTATTTTGGAAAAAGAAATCATTGTCTATATGGATTATGAGTATTCTATTAATGGCTTTATTATGGACTGTGAATTGAGGTATAAATATGTGACTTAGGGTAAATGTTTCGAGTAATGAAACCTATTTATTTTCCACTGCTGTTTGATAAATAGTCTTTGCATTGCTCAGAATACTTAAAATTCTTTCAGTGAAATTTTTATAACCTCATTGCAGTTTAAATTCTGATGTGGAAGCTTAATATTCTATTTAATACATTGTTTTTGAAAGAATATTTAAATGTCTTGAGTCTCTATTGTATGTCTGTGGATTTCTAAGTGAAGGTTAAAATACGTTAGAAACTAGTTAGATAGATAAACCCCAGAAGTGCATGATAAATTAGCAGAGCAGACTGACCCATCAGAAAATACAGAAGAGATTACAAATCGATGCATCATTGACTGGCAAAGAAGTGATGTAGAAAATGTGATTTAAATTGTGTTGTGGGGCCATGTATTCTGTTCCAATAAATTTAGTAATTATTTAATTATGTTTTCTACACATTTAGTTTGTAAATTCCTCTACCTTTACCTCCTCCTTCATAGTTGCATATTTCTGGAATATTTTCAGTGGTAGGGTTTTAGAGTTTTGTTGTTTCTGTTTTTCGCCCTATCTGAACAGCAGACTACATGCCAATCTATGAAGCTCTTGGTTTGGTCATGTGTTACATTTCCATCAAGGAGCAAGGACCCTTGTATTACCTGCCTGTCGCATGGTTCCGGGTACTTTTTTGGTGCTTAGCAATTTTCTGTACCTCCATTAAGAACATTAACTTTGTCTCTTTTTCTGTTCACCTTCCATGTATCATGAAATATGTTGATTTATGTAGCTCCAAATTTATTGCATCTTTATAAATACAGCAAAAAGATGGTTAAGAAACAAATTAAAGGAGGAACCTTTTTTTTTCTCTAAATTTATACAAAGAAATATCCTTCCAGTATATATTTGATACAATTCTTTTATTTAGAATACATTCGCTGACCAAAGTAGACATTTTCACATTTTTATGAGTCTACCTGGATGTTGGGATAATGTGCAGATGATTCTGAATAAATTGTGTTTGGAACGCCTGTGGAATATTGGATGTTAAGCTGCAAGGGCAATTTCCAACACCTCGGATTTCTCTGTCATCTTGCTTCTATCTGTTGGTTTTTAAGAAATATTGTCCTCAGCCCAATAGAAGTGCCCAGGGCTTCAGGCACAGAGAATAACTTTCATATAAAGCTGTGAGAGTCTAGTAAGAGCATATGAAACTGTGATACGTTAAACCAGTGTGCAGCGTATGCCTGTCTTCTTTGTAGAAATTGGAGATAATTCAAATGCTGTATGACTCTGCATGGTGTCTCAATGGCAAGAAGTTACAGATAGGCCAGTTGCTGCTCCCAGTTACCTGGGGAAAAACAAGCAGGCACCTACCTGCACAGAAGGCCAGCATGCTGTTCTAGTCACCTCATGTGCAGACAGCTTGTCTGTTTCTTACTCTATTGTGATAATTACTTCAAATGGTGACCACAGGAATGCTACTGAGAAAAGTTAACCCTTTCTTGATAGGTCAGATTTTCAAAGCAGGTAATTAGTAAACTTGCAGGTAGCTGGCAAGCGCAGCCTTTCTAACAGGTGTAAGCCGATTTGTTTTAGGAAGTACACATAAAATTACTACATGTATCTACGTGGCATGGTCAGTGGGAATTACATCGTGATAAATAACTGTAATTAGGATTATTGTGCAGTTATAAAAATTGTTGGCTTATACAAATAAATTAATCTTCTACGCTTTCTATTGCATTCATTATCCCTTCATTAACTTCCCTGTTGGGAATGGAAAGAGATGGTTTTTGTCCTCAAGAGCAGGATTTCTTAGAGACTTCAGCATGTGCACAATAGAAGCCATGTAGAATAAACAGTAAGATAAGGGTTGCTGAAGAACACTAACGAAGAAAGAGAAAGAACCTGAAAAGTTAGGACACAGGGCACATGTCAGCGCAGACAGCAAGCTTTTGACTTAATTTTCTTTTTAATGCTTTTATTATGTTCAGAAGACTTGAATCTGCATCCTTTAGATTCATCTGAGTACTTCTGGAGTGTCAGCTGTGGACACGGTTCAGTTCTCGTTTATCTCTGGTCTCTCTTCTAAAATGTTGAACACTCCATTTTTGTTGAAATAATTTTTTTCTTAGGTAAAAAATGTTATTCTCCTTTGGTTTTCCTCTTACCACTCTCACTGTTCTTTTGTTTTCTTAGCCAGTTTATTCTTCCCTACCCAACTGTTGGTATAATTCCTCCAGGCTCAGCTGGAGATCTTCTTTGCATCTCATTCTGTCTGTCCTGATTGAGATCACTCACGGCCATCATGGACATCTCTGAATTGACATCAGCAGCCCAGCCTCTCCCTCTCATTCTCTAGATCCCCACTCTCCTGTTTCACAGACATCTTAAGCTCGGCATGTCCAGAACTGAACGTGTGGTTTTCTCTCCACTAGCATTCCTGTTGTGAGTGAGTGGTGTAGCTCTGTTTATCTAACAGCCAAAACCACAGGAGTCGTTCTTGGAACCTTTCCCTTTCCTTGGTCCCTTGGCTGGTGACGAGCAAGCCTGTTGGCTTGTTCTCCATGACGTATCTTGCCTCTGTCCAACCTGTCCTTTTCTGCAGCCTGCCTGCCACTCTGTGCCATTATTTCTGTCCTGACTTCCTGGATTATTTCCTTTATCAGCCTACATACATCCACTCACTCTCCTTCTCCTATTCATTTTCCCGATAGGAACAATATTTTGATTGTTTTAAGTGCATGTTACGCACATTTTAATATGATAATTTCTCAGCTGAAAACCTTTCTAGGTCCTCGTGCTGTTTTAAGACAGAGTTTCTTAACCTCAGCATTCTTCCCATTCAGGCCAGCATGATTCTATTTGCTGTAGGGAAATGTCCTGAGCATGGCAGGATGTTTAGCAGCTGCCCTGGTCTCTTTCCACTAAATGTGTCAGTAACACCCCCTCCCCACTCCTACCACCACAGTTGTGGCAATGTGATAACCAAAATGTCTCCATTCGGTGCCAAATGTGGAGGTGTGGGTGGGGGGCTAAATTGTCGTGTGTGGAACCTGCTGCTCTAGGGATAAAGAGCCAAATCCTTAGCATTAGCCTAATTCTATGTTCCTGCATTATCTAAGCGCTGCCTCAGAGGTTGGTGATGTCCACCTGCTGTTCTCACTTTTCCCTGCTCTGGCCGTCTCCCTGTTTCTCAGTATCCTATGGTCTTTACACCTCAGAGTTTTTCCTTAGAGTGTCCTACTTTTCTGGAACATTCTCTCTCACTCCTGCCACCCACATCCCCTAGTTAATTCTTGAGTTTCCTTCATGTTACACTTCCAAAGTCCCTTTCTCAAGAAACATAATCTCTAGTCTCCCAGAATAAGTTGTGTACTTGAATTATACTCTTGTGTAATTCCAGTGATTGTGCTTTAGAACGTTCATCACAATGACCACAATAACAGATGAATGTGTTACTAGCCATTTGATTTGTGTCTCTCTCATCACAATGCTGCCTCCATGAGGTCAGGGAGCTGGCTGTTGTCGTTTCTCAGTTTTATGAGTGCCCACCATAGGACACATTACTAATCTCATTAGCAGCCACTAGTGGGATTGTACTCTTTGGTTGAATTCAACAAACCATTATGCTGTTGCTTGGCATGTTTAATTAGGTAGTATGTGAGAGGCTTGAGCATATTTGGGTTCAGAAAGTAATGAGGCACATGAGTGTTGGGAAAGACAGGGACCACCAAATTAACCACTCGATTGCAACCGATGAAGCAATGATCCAAAGACTAACCCTAAAGCTTTGAGTTGTGGTGAAAGTCACTAACTCCCAAGGGAGTGAGAAGCAGCCTGGCTGACAGTGCCTAGACTTCATTACATACTGTGTGTCAGAGATACCTGCTAGTAATATGGTCCAGCATAATGAGCCTAAAGATGGTATAAAACTGAGACTTCAATGAATTACAGTATTTTAATTCTGATAGGGATATAAGCACCAGTTTTAATCCCCATGTTTCTGGCATTATAGGGTTTAGCACAAGGCCTGGCCCATACTAGGTACTCAGTAAATACCCTCTGAATGGATTGAGTACATAATACGTCTGTAGTAGAGTTACAGGTTTTTGCAGCCCCTTTCATTTAGGTAACTAGTCATTCTGTGTGATTCTATTGGGATTGTTAATTTCAGTTCTCTAGGCTAGGGATATGACTCATGACTGGCCCATCTAGGATCTTATCTCCCTGATCACAGTGATTCGTTCCTGGATGAGCATCATTTCAGGAAGGGCCAGTCAGAGTCCCCCATGAAAATGAAAGGGATACTGAAAAACAGAAGTCTTTTTCCGTCTCCGAGATAACAACCTTTTAGAGTAATATAAGTCCATAACCATTGGTGTCCATCTCAGCACCATGTAGAATGAGTATATCCATCAATATGACCAAGCAGAGGCAAGTAAAGAAATGGAAGTAAGAGATGTGGAGTGGGTGGCAAAACACCATGCATACACCTGCCCTTTGTTCCTGGAGCCAATGAGCCAGAAGTTCCAGTACTCTGGATTTTTCATGTATACAGGCCAGAACATTTTACTTTTTCCCTTAAACTTATCTGTAACTTGCCATACTCTTAATATAGTACTTTAAAATAAGGTTTGTTACTCTTTACGAATGGAATAGTCACCTTAATTCTGTCTGTGATACTGCATGGTTTGCAGTATTTTAGCTAGGTTAATTTGTGTGGGATAGACGTAGCAGCTCATGTTAAGCTCAGTTCCCTGCTCATATCAATGATCAATAGTGCTAGAGGGCTTTGTCTTAATAATATTTAATTTCCTATAGAAGGTTGATGATTGTCAGAGCATTAATTAATCCTCCTTATTTCAATGGACACCCATCAAAGACTCTACCGTCAGCATTGCGGTCAGTTGGTACTATCAAGGTGATGGATTTCTGGTTGGGGAGTTTTATTTTAGCTCTTGACTCAGCAGGTCTAGAGCTCTAGCTAATTTTATTAATGTGAAATACCAGTCAGGAGTTCTGAAGTCACTACTTCAGAAAACCTAGTCTCCTCCTGATAGATATCAGATTTGTTAAGCTGAAGCCATTTGAATAATAAATAAGAACACATTTCTATCAGAGTAGGAGGTAACTTTAGTTGGCAGCAAGTGGATTGATCTGTTACATTAGTTTTCTAAGATACCTATCTAGATTGTTTTCCAGATAGTAAAGGGAATCCTGATGTGTTCTTTTATTGTCAGTGCCAAGTAATGTTTAACTGCTTATTGTCAGACTTCTGTCTGACACATGTACCCATCCATGGTCTGTGGTAGAGAGAATGTTTTTCCTGCTATCAGGAAGGAACATGCTCTCCCTCTTTTTAGTTCACTGCCTGTTTATGGGATGTTAACCAGAATAATATTTTTGGTGGAGTAGAGAATAAGGCCAAAAATGTATTTCCAATATGAGTGGGACCTCTGCAGGGTTCTGCTTGATACTACCTGAATCAGATTCACATCACCTTTGCCACCAATCCAGACCAGTTGTTAGATGCATTGGTAAGGATACTGGACAAGCACAATGAAATCTAGGTGTTTTATGTGGAAACTACACACAACTCTGATCAAAATAGAACTTACTTGTAATGTTTCCTTTCACAATTTTGAATGACTTAAAACAAAACTCGAATACATGGGCTTTCATTATGTACCTTTTTTAAATTAAGGGTTTTATAACCATGTGTTCACATTTCCTAAGCACGTTATTATCTATCAGAGTTTTAAGTATTTTTGCTCAAAGCCAGTTTCTCTTCTTCACGTTGGTCTTCATGTTAATTCATTTCTAAGAAATGACAATCACTATAGTACTCTATCTGGTATCATCTTACTGGAAAACCAGTCAGATCTATTGAAAGAAATCTTCAGACAAGTTGAATTTAACATAGTTTATCTGAGCAAAGAAGAGCATAAATTGGGCAGCTCTCAGAACCAGGAGAGATTCAGGAAGCTCTACTCAGCAAAGTGGGCAGATAGTATTTCTAGACCAGAAAAGGACAGGAGGTATAGAAACAGCCTGATTGGTTACAGCTCAATGTTTGCCTTTTTGGACAAGGTGTGATGAGGCATTTGCCTTATAAGGACATGGTCTTATCAGTTGGCAACTTGTGATTGGCTGAAGTTTGACTACTGTGATTGGCTGAGACACAGTTACTTATTGCAAGAATAGACTCTGAAGTTGGTTTGCTCTTGGTTGACACACTAGGTTAGGTTGCAGTTAACTACGTACAGCAGTAGCAAATTTGAGTTTGTTTAACAGAATCAAAAAGTAAGCGTACAATCAATTAAGCAAGCCAGTTCAGAAAGGAAGGATTGGTTTACAATGGAAGAAACTAATTGAGGACCAAGTTGGATTATCTTTTAAAGAGAATGAGGTAATTTTGAGAAATGTTTGGTAAACTCAAATATAATTTAATGGTAATAATTAATTTACACAAAAGGGAAACAGGTTTGACATTAATGGAAGTTAAACGTTTCATAAGAAATGTTCTAAGTTTGGGATTTAGAAGTCAAGAAGAATGGCAGAGAACTGCAGTACAATATAAAATACAACTTATCTGCACCAAAGAGGAATGGCTCAAGTTGAGTTGAAAATTCTGTGAAGGAATGATAACATATGTCACAAACCAATTATGGGATTACAAGATTTTTTTCAGGTATTGAAAAAATAGCTCTGAAGAATGTACATCTTTTTCTTTTTAAGTTTTTATAAAAAAATTTTGTCATTCAAGTACTATTTGAACCGTTTAGTATGCTAAATGCTGTTCTTAAACTTCAGAGATGTATGTCACTCATAAATGCTCGTGTGTTTTACGAGATTACCTTCATTATATTAATTCACTGAATTTCACCCCACTGGCCTCTTTCTTAACCCCTGACCCCATAAATTGGGTGCTAAAAGCCCGGGATTGACGATACTAAAGATACATGTAACGTGTAAATCACCGCCATGACTCTAAGAATTTCTCACCTTTTTTTTTTTTTAGTATTTGGGACAGAGTTGAGTGTGACACAGAAAGAGTGACAATACGAAGCTGTGATGTGGACTTAAGTACCTAATCTAATAATTCCTGTCCATTTGGAAGGGAAGGTGTTCTATAAAGCTGTCTTTATAGCTAAAAGGCAGTAGAAATAAAGTTAGGAAAATAGTATATAAGCAATTGAAAATGTTTTATATATATGTATATATATATATGTATATATAAAATGGTATAAGCAATTGAAAATGTTATATATATAAAACAGTTTTTTTAACATTTATATTTAGTGAATTTATGAGTGTTTCATTCACAAAACATGCTTTGATCGTTGCTACATTCAAATCTCCTCTGGGTCCCCTGTGATTTTAAGGACTGACGAATGCAAAATATAGAGACAAAAGGCCAAAATATAGAAAGAGTTAAAAATTGGAGGGGGGTTGGGTTACACAGAGGTGGTGAGAGAAGACGGGATTCTGTGAGGAAGAACGACCCCTCCCTGGTTTCTCTCAGGGCTCTGGTCGCCTTCCCTCCCTCCCACTGCACTTGCTGACAAATGGCATTCATCGCTACTTGGATTCAGAATGACTGCACTTGCCAGGCGAACACAGGTTCGATGGAGATCAGTCTGCATGGGCAGTGCCAGTGGCTGTTCGAAAATTGGGTATCACAGTTAAAACAGGGACTGGGCTGGTCCTGTGGAAAGTGAGTTTCTGTTCTGCTATACATTAGTTTACCTGATTGGTTTGTTTCTCATTTCAAATATGAGTATTGCATATCAAATGCCTTTTTTTTTCTACTTTTTTTAGTAAATCCTTATATTTTCTTCAGTTCCATGCCTTTCAGAATACTTTTATTGGCGATCTTAGTTTGGAAAAATATTTTAGGCACCTCAAAAATTCTGCCTTCCTTTAGAGACTGCTGGGGGGAATGCAACCTGCAATAACTCCATTGGAAAGAATATAGCAATATCTGACAAAACTACATATGCCTGAGGAGGGCGCATCACAGGGTCCGGAGATCGAGACCAGCATGGCCAAGATGGTGAAACCCCATCTCTACTAAAACAAATACAAAAATTAGCCAGGCATGGTGGCATATGCCTGTAATCCCAACTACTTGGGAGGCTGAGGCAGGAGAATTGCTTGAACCTGGGAGGAGGAGGTTGCAGATCACACCACTGCACTCCAGCTTGGGCAACAGAGTAAGACTGCATCTCAGACAAACAAACAAACAAAAATACTGCATACACATTTACCTTTTGACTCAGCAATCCCACTTCTAATGATATACCTCTAATGCTACAAAAATTCATGTCCATGAGTTTATCTATACATGTTGTTATATGTTTCTTCAAGCCCATAGAAT
Organism: Cacajao melanocephalus; assembly: GCA_963573385.1. Lineage (NCBI taxonomy): Eukaryota > Metazoa > Chordata > Mammalia > Primates > Pitheciidae > Cacajao > Cacajao melanocephalus. The sequence continues at coordinate 95,951 of CAUYLG010034930.1, read as the reverse complement.
GCACAATACCAAGAGTGAACCCTAAGGTAAACTATGGACTTTAAATGATTTTGTCGAGTCAATGTAGGTTCATCAGTTGTTAACAACTGTACCACTTTAGTAGGGGATGTTGATAATGGGGGAGGCTCTGCATGTGGGGGAGTAGGAAGTATAGGGGAATCTTTGTACCTTCCTTTTAGCTTTGATGTGAACCTAAAGCTACTCTAAAATTAGTAAGTTAAGTAATAAAATACGTACATATGTGAAAAAAATCTTTCTTCATTAAATTGCTTAGAAAGGCCATAATGGAACTTGGCATATGTTTTATCGGATATACTGTCTTTTAACCTTGCTAAAATTTTGAAAGCCAATGGATTATTTCCTTAGGAGGAAAAGCTGTAAATATGGTTTTACTTTAAAATCTCCTGGTGTACCTTGTGTTTGGGATTCAAAAGATATTCAAAGAATCAGCACTTAGAGTAACGACATTGTAGAGCTGTTTGGGAATCAAAAACTCGCTGCATTTACGTCTTGTAGTTTAAGCAGGACTTTTTCTAATGATAACTTAATCTGTTTCCCAAACCTCTGTGAATAAATTCGGCTTTATTTTTTCAAATGAGGTTGAATATACCAAGGTCTTGCCAATCTAGTCATAATTATGGTATAAAGGACTTGCACAAATCAAAACCGTCAGCCCTCAGCCAACACTTGGACACTTCACTCTCTGTTTCTGTGGCTCTGATTTAAGACTTATATGCTGATCAGTAATAGAGTCTCAAACATTTAGATAGGCTTTTTATCAGTTTTATATTTATTTTTCTCTTTTATCTGAAGTTACCAATGTCTTGCCTAAATTCTCTCTTCACTTTTCATGTAAAAATTAGCTAACTTTCTAATATTGGATAAATAATTCAGCATGGTAATGCCAATTCAAATCTATGGTGATTTGGGCTTTAGGCCATTGCACAAACTTACAAAACAATAAAACACAGCCTTCAGAATCAGATTTTAAAGTATGAGAAAAAGATTAGACCAAATTTCTGAATGTAAAGCAACAGTATTGCAAATTAATTTTAACTCATCAAACCCAAAACTTATGCATAATCATTTACTACAATTTCAAATAAGTCTTTGCTCAACCTTTAAAGCAGTTTTTCCAAAAAATAAAAAAAGACTGCAAAAGCGACAAACATGCATTTATAACATAGTGGCATATATATCTGGATATTTATCTGTATAATGATAGCTATACCTATAAATTAATTGAGAGAGAACTATGTAGAGAGAGAACTATAGGAAGTGAATATCTACAGCAATTAATTTCTGTATTCTCTACTACTCTCTGCTTGGGTGGGAAAATGCGATTTATCTTGTATAAAAAGACTGTGTAAGTTCCAGAATTTCTGGAAAATTCAGGAGTGATGTGTTCCCAAAATAGAGACCCTGCATTTTCTGATTGTAAAACCCGTGAGTATTGAAGTGATAAACTAGAATATTAGAAGAAATTTGGCCTTGTACAAGTTTGTGGACTTTACATTAGTTTCATAGAAATCAAATTCTCTCAATTTGAAGTGTATTCATTCACTTTACATTAAAAAAGAGTAGTTAAAAATCTCAAGTGGTTTCCTTCCCTTGTACATTATGGAAACAGGCCAAGAAAGAGAACAATTCCAATGATGAGGCACGCTTAGTTCCATTTTATGATCGCATTACAGCACACTTATATTTTTATCCAAACATACTCCTTCAACTTAATCTGTGAAAAACTTGGTTTTAAATTTTGAAGTAACATTTGAAACAATCCTGTCTATGAAAACTCTTTAAAATGTCTCTGAAGCATGCGATAATCTTTCAAGGGAAAATAATTATTTCTTTTGTTTCAGTCTTAATGTATTTATTTCATTCTGGACTTCTAAGGTGTTTGGTTTCCCCTTTGGGTTGATACAAGTCTGCTGACTTGGAATGCTTCTTCTTCCTGGAAAATACAGCCCTAGACCAGGGGGTGCAGAGCTTAGATAATTTAATGAGGGTCCAATTTCAGCCACTAATTACCTCTTTCTCCAGGTGCTTTTTTGCAGTGCACAGATTTTGCAGTTGTACCACAGGCTATGACTTTGTTTCAGGTTGCAACTTGTGTACATACCTTTATTCCCCTAAATCTTAGGTTTGGGGCTTAAGTGTCACCCTTCTTGGCTATCGTTCTGTAGTATACATTCAGCTTATTAAAAAAATTTAATAATCATATGGTCACTGCATGCAAGTCTCGTGAAAAGCTTAGATCTTTGGAGATTGTATTTCTTTGCTCATAATATATATGATTCCTGATTAAGAAAAATGATGTATTTTATTTCCCCTACATATTTCTGCTGTCATCTTGTAAGTATAACACTGTATTGTGAAGCAGGAGGATAACCCTTGTGGTCCATTTGGAAGGACAAAACAAATGTGTTTAAGCAATGTGAGTCGGTAAAGAGTTAGGGTCTTCATTGCCTCTTTCTCCTGTTACTCAACTGGCCCCGGAATACACATCTCACTTTGCTCTCAGTTTTACATCAATATTATGATAGAGGAAGAGCAAGTTGATATTTTCTATTGAATATACAAACCATTATGTAAATCTGTCATTCTGGAATATAAAAACTACCCGAGAAGTAGCCATGCTTGAAGATGATAGTCCATATAGCATTGAACTATAAAACCAAATTACTACTTCTGAAATGAGAGAAAACCCTCCTGTCGCTTAGTCTATTTTCTCCTCAAGTGAAATCCCTAAAGACAGTAACATTGTGGTTGTGGAAATATCATAAGAATTATACATGGGCTCAGGCATTCTGTTTTCATGAACTAACCTGCTATATGGTAGAACTAGATGTTATTCAGAACTAATTCTGTAAACTAGTACCACAACTCTGTAATGTAGGTATCACTATCTGCATTCTTTCAATGAAGCATCAGGGTGAAATAACTTGCTCACTATCTCATAGCTGGTAAGTAGTGGAGCTGAGAGTCACAGGCAAGGTTCCCAGCTAGCCCATAGACTACACAATTTCTCTATTAAGCTCTGAATGGAGATGCACTATGCACGAATAGCAGATATTAACCCAGTTATTTGTAAACTCAAGCATGACTTTATTTATTCATAGGAAATCTGGATGGGAAATTGAATTTCAATTCACTCTAGTGCTCACCATCAAAAGAAGGCTAGCAACTTGAGTAATGGAAACCCTGTGACACCAAATATTAAAATTTCATGACTTTTCATCCTGAGGAGGCATTCCTTTCACTAGGATTCTTTCTTCAAAGCAGCAATTTCACAATGCAATTAATTCGCTTTCATTTTACAGTTATATATTTAATCCAACAATAAAGAATGACTTCATACTTCATTCCCTGAACAAGACTTGTTGGAGCACTTCATTCTGTGGAGAATGGAAGACTAAGTTATCAGTTTTAGCTTTCTCTGGGAAGTATCCATGGAGGAAATAGTGAAGGAAATGAATTGGAGCTCATAATTTGGGTGAAAAGGGTCTCAACCGAAAGGCCATCTGACACTTCGGTAATGAGCAAATGTTTTTTCTATGATAAATGATTTTGGTACTTTCATGAGTTTATGTTATAAAATTTAAAGTGTATGTGTGTGTGTGTGTGTATATACACACATACATATATATACATGTATATATATGTATGTGTGTATATATATATACATGTATATATATGTGTGTGTATATATACACACACACTTTAAATTTTATAACATTTTATAAAGTGTGTGTATATACACACACATTGTATATATATATATCTATATACATATACACACACACACACACACACACACACACGGGCTCTATGTCAAAAAAATAATAATTTTTTTTTGAGATAGAGTCTTGCTGTTGCCAGAAGGCTGGAGTGCAGTGGCACCATCTCGGCTCACTGTAACCTCTGACCTCCTGGTTCAAGTGATTCTCCTACCTCAACTTCCTGAGTAGCTGGGATTACAGGCATGCAGCAACATCTCCAGCTAATTTTTGTATTTTTAGTAGAGATAGGGGTTTCACTATGTTGACCAGGATGGTCCCAGTCTCCTGACCTTGCAATCTGCCCACCTCAGCCTCCCAAAGTGTTGGAATTACAAGCGTGAACCACCGTGCCCAGCCTGTATTTTAATTTTTAAAGGTCAACTTAATACAGTCAGCCCTGAAAACTCTTAATGTTTGTCAAGGTACGGCACAGAAGTGAAGTTTTAAAAAATGTTCTATTGATAACAATATAGTATATATGTAAGTATTTGATGGATATGATACTTTGAATAAAGTTATCAAAGTTAGCAACCAATTTATATTATTATGAAATAACATTTCCATTAGCAGCTTTATCTGAGACATTCAGGTCTGAACGAATTTCCAGACTAAACCTTTTACATTAAGTTCTCTGTAGCTTTGAGATATGTTGGCAACTAATGGAATTTGAAGAAGGAATAGCATCTAGTCTTGAGATGGTTTCAGCCTTCTTGGCTTGCTAAGAAATGCTACTTGGGAGTGTTTCCAATCAAATCTCTTTTACTATTATTAAAATTAATTTCACAAACTAATATAATTTAGAAGCATAATAAGTTACTTAATGTATTAGCTGTGAATACAATGATAAAGAATATCTTTAAATATTATTATAATACATATCAAACACCTTATTGTACTTATTTTCTTATTCTCTCTAGGTCAAATTATGACTCCATTCTGGAATATTTTAATTATAATAATCTTTGATTTATACAGTCTTTGTATTGGAAAAGCATTTTCAGGTTTTTATAAGTTTAAATTTGGTTTTATTAGTCTCTTGTTTCTAAATACTGCATTAGAATAGAGTATTTGGGTATGATAATTAAGAAAAAAATTTATTGTATTAATTGAAACCACATGCACTTTATACACACACACGTGTAGTTTAATTCATGCTGTTAGGAATACATCACGTTTTAATGGTTTTCCTCATTGTTGTTTTCCAGGAATAGATATCTTTTTCTTCCAGGAATATCTTTGTTCTACTCATTAAGCACTTTAGTAGTTGTATAACTCTATTTTCCACTGTACTTATTGATAGGCTGTATATATTAAAATGTTGATTGCAGATAGGAATGGAAAAATCAAGTTCATGATTGAATATCTTCTCTTTAGTGGGAAAATTTGATTGTCTTTTTAATATAGATCGATCTAAAGACAAGTAGAGAACATTAGGGTGATCTAATTTTTATCAAAGTCTTATATTTCAAATCAATTATGCAGACACTTTTTTTATGATGTCATGGCCGCTTTACAGAAAGTACAAATATATGGCAGGCCATCTGCAGGGACTCTGTGGTTGCTGTGTTGGAGTCTTGCATTTCCTTAGACCCCAACTAGAGGCATTTCTTAAAACAAAAATATTAAAAATAGCTGAGAATCATTTGGTGCTTGCCTCACTTCTCATTCTCACAACTCATGGCTTAATAACATCCTGGTCTTGCCATAATGCTCTGGTGTGTACCTTCTCAAGTGGGTACAGACTGGAAGTATATTTTGTCTCCTTTATTTTTTTACTTGCATCTTTCACGTAGACCAGCAATCTCCAACTTTTTCGACACTGTGGACCAGTTTTGTGGAAGACAGTTTTTCAATGGGTGGGGTTTTGGGATGGGGTGGGAGAGGGATGTTTGGAGGATGAAACTGTCCCATCTGCTAGATCTCTTGCATGCGCAGCTCACAATAGAGTTTATGCTCCTGTGAGAATCTTGGGAGTTAATACTGCGTGTCAACTTGGTTGGATTGAAGGATGTAAGGTATTGATCCTGGGTGTGTCTGTGAGGGTGTTGCCAAAGGAGATTAAAATTGAGTCAGTGGGCTGGGAAGGCAGACCCACCCTTAATCTGGGTGGGTACCATCTAATCAGCTGCCAACACAGCTAGAATATAAAGCAGGCAGAAAACTGTAAAAAGCCTAGACTGGCTTAGCCTCCCAGCTTATATCTTTCTCCAGTGCTGGATACTTCCTGCCTTCAAACATCAGACTCCAAGTTCTTCATCTTTGGGATTCAGACTGGCTTCCTTGCTCCTCAGCTTGCAGACAGCCTATTGTGGGATCTTATGATCATGTGAGTTAATACTACTTAATAAACTAAGACAATTTTAAGGTTGCTATTTCAACTTGCAGCACGTGTCCACATGTACACACGTACAAACTAGACTAATATTTTAAATATGTGAATTTTTTTAAGGATACCAAAGTATCAATAATTGAAACGCTGTCAATGTCACCATCTTCTCTTTCTCAAATTGTTTTTCCTCCCAAATTCTATTTAATCCTAATGACTCATTTGTTTCCTTGTGTAACTTACTCATTGCCTACGTGTATACTAAATCCTTAGATTTCTTTAGGGAAGTGAGCCTACTCCAGAGGCTGTAGACCCGTATATTTAGGCATCTATTGGTCATTTCCATCTGGGCAGCTTCTCTTTCAAGGTTTGATATCTTACCAGCCTCATACTCAAAAGGATATCATCAGATATTGTTCCCAAATCCCTTCTGTCCAATGAGCATTCTCTTTCTCCTTAAATCAAGCAGGCTCCACACTTTTGATTGCACTTTAACTTATGCTTTTCTCGTACCAGACTCATCCAATAGTAGACCTTCATGAAGTAACTTATTCCCATTCTTTCGTTAAATTTCTCCTACCCCCATCCTTGTTCATGGCCTTGTGATCTCAGGTAGCAGCTTCTTAACTGGTCTGCCTATGCAGATCTCATACCATTACAATTACCTGATACATTCACCCAGATTAAAATTTCTTCAAGCAGAAGCTGTTGATCTCATCCCATCAGCTCAAATTTCTTTAAAGTTTCTCCATTGCTAACCTAGTAAAGACTCTACTGACAGCCAAAGAAGTTCAAAATCTGATTCCATCCTGTCTTCTCACTTTCTCAGGATAAGTATCCAATATTCTAGCCTATTAAGTGTTTGCAACTCTCCTGAAAGTGTTATATACTATTACTACTACAGGAAGAACCCTTCTTAACATGTATTTGCCTGAAATTCTGCTTCTGGCCATAAAGACGTTACTGGCAGCTGATGGATGCTCATGACGTAGACAATTATAAAACTGGACAAATACATGAAGCAACGGTTTTCAGGCTTTGGACAACTGGTCCAGGGCTTGGTTATTGGGAGAAAGGAAGCAAATGAGATAAGACTCATGTTTGTCCCAACTCTGTCTACAAGTAATTTCCCAACACTGACACTGGAGGGAAAGCCAAATTGCAGAAAGTTGGTGTCTTGGTGAGATAAGGGGCTGAGATCAGTTTGGTGCTGCTGAGGAAATTGGAATGTGAACATCAGAGGGTATCAGACAAGGTGAGGAATTTAAAGTCTGCATGGTTTTCTCAGGTCCTTGGCTGAGGGCTGCATGCTCATGCACAGGATGAGATTCCTAAAGATTTCAGATAAAACAGCTGCTGTGGAAATATCAGAGGTCATGTAACAAAGGGAAATTTTGGATTTCTGGTTTAATCAGAGTGAGGGAACCTTGCTGATCAACTTGAGTATTCAACTGAAATCCTCCCAATAGCCACAGTTTGGAAGTAAGAACCACAGTGATATAGTTTGGCTCCGTGTCCCCACCCAAATCTCTTGGAGGGTAAAACCTAGTGGAAGGTGATTGGATCATGGGATTGGTTTCCCTCCTGCTGTTCTTGTGATAGATAGTGAGTGAGTTCTCACATGATCTGGTTGTTTGATAAGTGTGAGGCTTTTCCATTATTGTGCACTTCTCTCTCATACCTGCCACCATGTAAAACATGTTTTTCTTCTGTCTCGCTGTCCTCCATGATCGTAAGTTTCCTGAAGGCTCCCCAGCAATGCAGAACTATGAGTCAACTTTCCTTTTTAAATTACTCAGTCTTGGGTATGTCTTTATAGCCGTGTGAGAATTAACTAGTATGCACAGCCTAGAGTAAAAGTGATCTCTTATTACTACAGAGTAAAACAGAACACACTGACTATAACAAAACATAAACCAAAGCCTGAAGGAATCACAGTGCTCCATCTGTAGCTCAACTACTGGCTAGATAAAAAGGCAACACACCTTAGAGGTAACAATATAACACACACTTCCTGCAGTGAATCATCAACAGATAAAAAATGTATAAAAATAGTAGACTGAGTCCAGTGTTATTAATAATTACATTAAATGTAAATGGAGTAAACATTCTATTTAAAGGGTACAAGTCACCATATTGGGTAAAAAACAAAACCCAACTGTCTAAAAGAGTTGCATTTGAAATACAAGGTCACAGACGTTTTGAAAGAAAAGTGAAAGAATTATTTTATGCAAACAATAATCATGTAAAAGCAAGTATCAGATAATTAGCATTATTATTGATTATTTTTTGTCAAAGTAAACATAGGAAAAGCAAAAATTAACAGTGATTTAGGTCTTTGTATAGAAACAGAAAGACATAGTAATCCTAATGTATGTTTATGTAATAATAGAACTTCAAAACATATAAAACAAACACTGATAGAATTAAAGGTTGAAATAGAAAATACAGCCATGCTTGGAAATTTCAGCATCCGTCTTCTAGTAACTGGTATAACAAGTAAATAAAAATCATAAAAGGTCTGAACAACCAGTATGGCTTTGGTTTAAGTATAGAAAATAACCAGCCCTATCTTTATAGTGAATTGATTTTTTTTTATAAAGGCAGCAAGACGATATGTTGAGGACAGAAAAGTCTTCGCAAAACTAAACAATGTAGTTGCCTTCCAGTAAGGCTGAATTCTAGAGTAAAAGTTGAAAATGGACCTACCTTCAGGGTCAAAATTATAGAATTAGGCAGCTACCATTTCAGAAAGTCAATGAGAAGAAACAAACATTAAGTAAAGAAAAAAGCATTAAAACACCAGGCTCTAATGCAGGAAACAGTGGCCCTAATCATAGTTGCATTTGGACTTAATGTGTCACATGCTGGATGGTATGGAGTGGCCACTGCATCTGTGTAGGGAGGGTCTATTGAGCAGGCATCGGGTCGTTGTTCCATGTTCCCTTGTTCTAGTTCTGGATTTAGAGCCATGTACCAGCTGTGTGTCCTTGCATCAATGTGCATGCAAACACTTGAAAGCTGTAATGCACCAGACAAATAGGAGAATGATGCCTTGAAGTCTACAGTCCAGACATGAACTTATTTTTTTATAGGAGTTAAGGATTCATTCTAATTGCATATATTATATTAATATAATCTTACTAGTATACGCCCTTGGTATCTGAGGAGGATTGGTTCCAGGACCCCCTCGGCAGATACCCAAATTCACAGATGCTCAAGTTTCTTATATAAAATGATGTGGCATTTGCATGTAACCTATGCATATCCTCCTATATACTTCAGATCATCTCTGTATTACTTATAATACCTAATACAATATAAACGCTATGAAAATAGTTGTTATAGTGTATTGTTTTTTACTTGTATTATTTGTATTGTTTTATTTTTAAAATTTTTTCCAAATAATTTTGATCTGCCATTGGTTGAATCTGTAGATGAGGAACCAATAGATAAAGGGTCAACCTTATTTGCAGGTAAATAATCAACCATTAAAGCACAATCGACTGAAATGAATTTTTAAAACTTTCTATTAAACTATCAAATAATTGCTAAATGTCATCTGGTTATAAGCTCTGTTTTATGATAATATTTAATTCATAATTGATCTCTCAATTCCTTTCAGTAATCCTTTGTAAACTAAATAAAAATGTGATTTGTGTTACTAGATGAAACTGATTTAAAATTTCAAGGTCTGTACATCTTTTTGAAACTCATTTTAGCAGCCAATAATGCTGATTGTCAGGAAATGTATTCATATAGCGCAGTGTAAATTTTTAATTCACTAATTTGTTGCTTCCTCCCCTCAGCAATCAGCTGTCGCTTATGGAAAGCTTACAAGCTGAGTGCATGAAGCCAGGGGGCTTAAGTGACTTCAAGACATTGACTGTAATGTTTTTATGGCTTTGACAAAGATGAGGATGTCAGTTTTTTTCAGTTTAGTGAGTTTCCACGGAATACAACAATACAGATAGCACAGGAAGCCAGGAAATAAGAGCTTTCCCATAATGGATTCTGTTTATTCCTTGATTGTCAGTAATATGACTTGACTGCATCTGATCTGCTGTGGAACAACAAATAGATTCAGAATGCTGCCCACCGAGCTAATTGCAATATCTCTGATATATATTAGGGAAAGTAATACAGATTTATTTCTTCATCAAGCTCTTGCTTCTCACCTTCTGGCAATTACATTTTTCCTTGTCTGCAAAAAGTTCCTTGGACTAGATTTATGTAATGAAGACAGTGGATCATGTGTCGATATGAGCACGCACAGATGCATACAAGATATTTTCAAGACTTTTTTATTCTCACTCGGTTAAAAAGATGTAATAGTAGGTTTCACAATCTTTATAAAACTTAAAAAAGAAAGCTTACTATAATTTGAATATAGATATTCAGGAAATACTTGTGTAACTAATAGACTAAAATATGAATTTAGCAATTTTTGAAAAATAAAAATTTGGTTTAGTAATAAACTGTTCTTCTGGATGATGATTTTGAGAAAATGATTTTTAACTACTTTAAATATAACCATCTATATAACAAAAGTCATAAAGTTAGAAGCAACTTAGGTTTTTATATCATTCAAAATACGAAGCATTAAGTTTAAATTTTTTCTTTTTCTCCTTTTTATAATTTCAGCTTTTAGATTCAGGGGGTACATGTGAAAGCTTGTTACATGCGTATATTTTGTGATACTGAGCTTTGGGGTTAAGTTTAAAAGTATTTGAATTTTATGCACAATAGGTTTATCAAAATGATTTTTAAAAATTATTTTGATTGATTTACCAATTGAAGTTATTTAAAATGTACTATTAATCTGAAAAAATTGCAATTTGTACTGTCAGTCTTTAGTGTGATTGTCACTAATTGTTTGACTAATGGTCAGAACTACTAGCACTATTTAAATCTTTGCCAACTCATAAAACCTGAGGCACTTTGAATTTAATACGTATGGTTATTTTATCTACTGCTAAGAGAGAAAGGAAGCAAGGAAGGAGAGAGAAAGAGGGGAGAGAAAGAAGACGGAGGGAATCAGAGAGAGAAAGAGAGAGAGAGAGAGCAAGCCAAATACAAGTATGTTAGCGTGCAAAGTAGGACACAGTGCTTTTTTGTTACTTCGTATTTTTATGTTATAGCTATTGGAAAAGCTGGTTTAGACTCATCTGGATATAAATTTTTATCATGTATGATTATATTATTGTTGCACATTCTTTAAAAAATGAAAATACAACTTCAACAAGGTGACTTAAGAATTCCCAAAAAATATTCCACAGTCTTTCTCTTCTGATTCACTTTTGATGCTGAGCCATCAGTGTCTTAGTTTTCCCCACACCGCCACCCTCAGTGACATAAAAAGTGGTGAGGGTGCTGGGCATTTTTGAGAAGTGTTTCACGATTGCCATCTATGCTTGACTTACAAGCTGTTGATACACATTCCTCAGTTTTTATTTTCTTTGTCTCATCAGAATATGTTACTGGAATGTTTTCAGATAACAGCCACAACTGATATTCCTAACTCAAAACTCTTCAAGAGTTTGTTGAATGATACACAGAGGCCAATTCTTACTTGCGCTGAGCTTAAAAACTGCTATGGCCACCATTTGGCCGAAAGTGATTGTAAGAAGACACTGCCTGTCCTCTTTATTGTGATTGCAGAAACTTTAAAATAGGAAGAAATGAGCATCTCAGAATTGTTGGGATGGACTGTTTTCATCATTAACTTCTTTTTCTCACTGTTACCGAGCTTGCATAGTTACAAGGTTGTTAGTTGTATACCTTTTGTGGCTCTGCTTTAACATTCATCTGCGATAAGAGATAGGGGGTGAAGGCTTTCCTGTCAATGAGTTTCTGCTGTTCATGGATCAGTAGGAACAAGAGTTATCTCTTGAGATCAATGGCTGGTGGGGTCATTGGTGGTAACAGTGCAGTGCATGTTTGGAATAACCTGTGCCATGACTGAGAGAGAGAATCTGTAAAACAAAGAACCTTTACCTAATACTCTAAGGGCAAAAATGAGGTCGCATAGTGACTCTGGTTCATATTTGTATTTTTTTTCTGTGAGTGTTCAGCAAGGGTATAGAAGCAGGGATGGTACAGGGTTGTGCTGAGCAAAGGTAGAGGTTTCATGAAGTGAACTTAGACTGCTCTTATTTTCTAGAGTGTTTTATAAGACCATTGCAAAGGGTAACATTGCACACGGAATTAAAGAGGAGAGACGTAAAACCACTTATTGATTGTATTTCTAGGTAATTTATATATGAATTAAAACCGAAAAAGCATGCACAAAGATTTTAAAAATCCAGATTTGTCTTGCTTGAAACGTAGGTCTTTTTTGACTGTAATTTATAGTCTCATGCCAATTTATGGTTCACTTTTTATGTAACCATGTCTGAATTCTAAAATCCTGAAACAGATTTGGAAAGGAATTATTCAGAGCTACTTTAAAACTAAAATGATTTATTTTATTTTATTTTTTTTGCTGAATCAAAGAATAATCTCCTGCAGGTACAACCTTGATGGTGCTGTTATGGAAATAAGTCAAAATGGTTAACTCAGTATCTCCCATATTAGAAACCAAATAAGTGTGTGTCATCGTTGAAAGCAAAAAAAAAAAAGCAACTTGGGAAATCTGGAGCCGCATTAGCAGCTGCTTCAATTACCGAAACCACAGTGTGTGTGATGTTTACTTCCTGGGTAACCGTACATGGAATGTATGAAAACTACTTAGGGCTGCTTCTAGTACATTTGGATTGATCGTATTTGATTCCTAAGCCCTGAATGAAAATAATCAATCAATATAAGCAAAGCTTTTTCCATTTGTATTGTGATTTATTTCAGCCAAAAACACATGACCATGAGCTGAACAATCCATGTACTTCTTCCTTAAAAATTATCTATTAAAATAATTTATTATGGAATGATCTTAAGTAAACTTGGAAGGATTGATCATGACAAGAATAAGAGTAATAAGTTTCTTCTCAATCCTGTTCTTTTACTTTACAAATGCCAATTGTGATATATCCATGTTATGGAGAGCAGGGTCCTACTGGGTGATGCACTGCTGTCTTAAAATATATGGGTCTGTTTTGCAGAATGGGGGTGGTGGTTGTACCTTGAATAATGAAAGATCTGGGAAATAATAGTAACTGACTGAATATAAGAACCTTAATCCCCAATGTTTCCTTAACAGCTTAAGTATTATCTGCCTCAAAAAAAAAAAAAAAAAAAAAAAAACCAACAACTTAAGTCTTTCTTACATGTGAAAAACTAGAGGCATTCCCACTAAGGTGCAGTATGGGCAATTAATGTTTAGTGCAAAATCTATTTAAAATTGTTCAGGAAGTGCTAATCAAAACATTCTTTAAAACAATATGAAATGATAAACTTTGAATGTTGAAAAACAAAATGATTTATGTAACCCAGGGTAACTGACTGATAAATGATTAGAATTAGTAATCTTCCAACAGGGCAGCAAGATAATATAATTAAACCAGTGCTCCCACAGTTGACAGAAATTTTTATCTGTCTCACTGTGACACATCTTTTTGTGATTAAAAACTCCCAATTAGGTAAAGAAAAAAATGCACCTAATCATAATAAAGGCCATACATGACAAGGCTGCAGCTAACATCATCCTCGATGTTAGAAGATGCTTAGAGGAAAAAGCTTTTCCTCTAAGATCGGGCACAAGACAAGGATGCCTATTATTGCCACATCTATTCATCATAGGGCTGGAAGTCCTAGCCAGAGCAATTAGGCAAGAGAAGGAAATAAAAGACATCCATATTGGAAAGGAAGAGGTAAAATTATCTCCATTTGCAGATGACATGGTCCTGCATGTTAAAAAAAAATCCCTAAAGACACCACCAAAAAAAAATGGTTAAAACTAATGCACTCAGTGAAGTTGTAGGCCACAAAATTAACATACAAATTTCAGTCATGCTTCTGTACACTAATATTGAATTAACAGTGAACTTCTTTAATGAAAATCTTTTTAAAATCTCATTTACAATAACATCAAAAAGAATAAAAATGCTTATGAATAAATTTAAAGAGGAGAAAGATCTATACCCTGAGAAGTATAAAACACTGATGAAAGCAATGGAAGATAACACAAATTGAGAGATAACCCATGCTCATGGGTTGGAATAATTAGTATTGTTAATATGTCCATACTATCCAAAGTGATCTACAGATTCAGTGATTGTAGTCTGCACAAAAATGGTATTCTTTACAGAAATAGAAAAATAATTCTAAAATTTGTTGGTACCATGAAGAGCAAAGCAATCTTAAGCAAAAGAACAAGCTGGAGGCATCATACTACCTGATTTTTAAGTATACTGTAAAGCTATAATAATAAATAGAATAATATGGTACGGCCATAAAAACAGACACAAAGACTAATGGAATTGAATGGAGATCCCAGAAATAAACTCACCTACGTAGGGTTAACTAGTCTTTGACAAAGGCATCAAGATCATACAATGGGAAAAGGACAGTCTTCAATAAATGGCATTGGGAAAATTGGGTATCTGCATGCAAAATAATGAAATTGAACCCTTATGTTAAACCATACATAAAAATCAACTTAAAATGGAGTAAGAATTAAATGTAAGCCCTGGAAATGTACTAATTCTAGAAGAACACATAGGGCAAAAGCTCCTGAACATTGATCTTGGCAATGATTTTGTGAATATGACCCCAAAAGCACAAGCAGCCAAAGGGAGAAAACAAACCCAAGCAAACAAGCCTACATCAAACTAAAAAGTTTTGGCACAGCATAGGAAACAATAAACAAAATGAAAAAGCAACCTATGGAATGAGAGAGAATATTTGCAAACTGTACCTCTGAGAGAAGTCTAATATCCAAAATATATAACAGAACTTATATAACTCACTATTTACAAAAAACACACATAACCAACTTTTAAAATGGCCAAAGGACCTGAATAGACGTTTTTCCAAGAAAGATGTACAAATGGCCAACAGATAAATAAAAAGGGCAAAGTATCACTAATCATCAGGGAAATGCAAATCAAAATCATGCAATACCACCTCATATCTGTTAGGATGGCTGTTATAAAAAAGCCAAGTGATAACAAGTGTTAGGTGAGGAGAAAAGGGAATCCTCATGGTGAGACTGAAAATTGGTAGAGCCATTAGGGTATGGCATTTTCTCAAAAAATGAAAAACAGAACTACCATGTAGCAGTCCCACTATAATGGGTATGTGTGGGGTTATTAAAAGGAATTAAAATCAGTGTGCCAAAGAAATATCTGCATTCCCATGTTCCTTGTGGCATTGTTAATAATATTCAAGATATGGAAACAACTTAAATGTCTGTCAGTGGATGAATGGATAAAGAAATTGTAGGGGACACACACACACACACACACACACACAAACACACACACACATACACTAATTTTGTTCAGCCTTAAAAAATGAAGGAAATCCTGTCATCTGCAAAAACATAAGACATTATGCCAAGTAAAATAAGCCAGACACAGAAAGAAAAATGCTGCATGATGTCTTTTATATATGTAATTTAGAGAAATTGGACCTTTAGAAAAAGAATAGATAGATGGTAGCTAGAGGTTTGGGGGTGGGGGAATGGGAAGATATAGATCAAAGGATACAAACTTTAATTTAAAGATTAATAAATTCTTGAGATTAAATGTACAGCATGGTAACCATAGTTAATAATGTATATTTGAAATTTGCTGAAGAGTAGGTCATAAGTCTTCTCATCACACCCACAAAATCTTATATGAAGTAATTGATATGTTAATTAGCTTAATTATGGTGATTACTTCACAGTGTCTATGTATATCAAAACAATTAAAAACCAGTAACACAAATTTCTGGTCTACATCTTGAAAATAAAAGTTTAAAAAGGAGACCAGGCACGGTGGCTCATGCCTGTAATCCCAGAGCTTTGGGAGGCCCAGGTGGGTGGATCACGAGGTCAGGAGATTGAGACCATCCTGGCCAACATGGTGAAACAGCATCTCTACTCAAATACAAAAAATCAGCCATGCGTGGTGTCAGGTGCCTGTAGTCCCACCTACTCGGGAGGCTGAAGCAGGAGGATCCCTTGAACCCGGGAGGTGGAGGTTGCAGTGAGCCAAGATTGTGCCATTGCACTCCAGTCTGGCCACAGACTGAGACTTCCTTCTCAAAATAATAACAATAATAATTTAAAAAGGAAAATAAATAAATAATGCTTTCACGTAGATTAGTAATTACAATATAGTGAGAAAAAGTACCATTCACAAATGTCAATACAATATGCATAGCTAGAAATTTATAAATGATTTGAGAGTCAGTCTGAAAGCTTACTGACTGTATTAGTTCATTCTCACATTGCTGTAAAGAACTACCTGAGACTGGGTTGTTTATGAAAATAAAAAGAGGTTTAATTGTTTCAAAGTTCTGCAGGCTATACAAGAAGCATGGCTGAGGAGGTCTCCTGAAACTTACGACAGAAGGCAAAAGGGAAGCAGGCATGTCTTACTGTAGGAAGAGGAAAAAAGCAAATGAGGAGGTGCTACACACTTTTAAACAACCAGATCTCATGAGAACTCATGCACTATCCTGTGACTATCAAGGGGGAAATCCATCTCCAAGATCCAGTTACTCCCAATGAAGCCCCACTTCCAACATTGGGGATTACAGTTTGACATGAGATTTGTTCAGGGACACGAATCCAAGCTATTTCTGCCTCTGGTCCCTTCCAAATCTCATATCCTTCTCACGTTGCAAAATATAATCATCCCTTCTCAACATTCCCCCAAGTCTGAACTCATTTCAGCATTAACTCAAAAGTTCACAGTCCAAAGTCTCAAGGTGAGTCCCTTCTACCTATGAGCCTGTAAAATGAAAAATAAGTTATTTACTTCCAAGATAAAATGGGGTTACAGGTATTGGGTAAAGACACCCATCCCAAAAGGAAGAAATCAGTCAAAACAAAGTGGCTACAGGCCTCATGGAAGTCTGAAACCAGCAGGGCAGTCTTTACATCTTAAAGCTCCAAAAAATAATCTCCTTGGACTCCATGTCTCACATCCAGGCCACAGTGATTTAAGGGATTGGTTCCTAATGTCTTGGGCATTTCCACCCCTGTGGCTTTGCAGGGTACAGCTTCTGTGGCTGCTTTCATGGGCTGGCTTTGAGTGCCTATGGCTTTTCAAGGCACACAGTGCAGGTTGTCAGTGGATCTCCCATTCTGGATTCTGAAAGATGGTAGCCCTCTTCTCACAGCTCCATTAAGCAGTGCCCCAGTGGGGACTCTGGGGGATTCAATCCTACATTTCCCCCCCACACTGCCCTAGTAGAGATTCTCCATGAGGGCTCTTCCCCTGCAGCATATTTCTGCCGGCATATCCAGGCATTTCCATACATCTTCTGAAATCTAAGCAGAGGCTCCCAAGCCTCAACTCTTGTCCTCTGAACCTCCAGGCTTCATACCACTTGGAAACTGCCAAGGCTTCCATTTTGTAACCTCTGGAGCAGCAGTCTGAGATGTATCTGGTGCTCTTTTAGCCATGGCTGGAGCTGGAGTGGTTGGGACACAGGGAACAGGGTCCTGAGATTGCACAGAGTAGCTGGGCCTGGGCCTGCTGTAAAACCATTATTCTTGCCAATGCCTTCAAGCCTGTAATGGGAGGGGCTACTGCAAAGTTCTCTGAAATGCCTGCAAGGGCATTTTCACCATTATTTTGGCTATTAACATTGGACTTCTCTTTACTTATGCAAATTTCTGCAGCTGGCTTGAATTTCTCCCCAGAAAATGGGTTTTTCTTTTCTACTACATGGTCAGGCTGCAAGATTTCTGAACTTTTATAGTCTGCTCTCCTTTTAAATATGAGTTCCAGTTTCAGATCATCTGTTTGCTCGTGCATATGACCATATGTTGATAGAAGCAGCCAGGTCACTTCTTGAACACTTTGCTGCTTAGAAATTTCTTCCACCAGATACCCTGAATCATCGCTCTTAAGTTCAAAGTTCCGCAGCTCTCTAGGGCAGGGACATAGTGCCACCAGTCTCTTTGCTGCAGCATAGCAAGAGTGACTTTCACTCCAGTTCGCAATAAGTTCCTCATCTTCATCTGAGACCACCTCAGCGTGGACTTCATTGTCTATGTCACTATCAGCATTTTGGTCAAACCATTCTACAAACCTCTAGGAAGTTCCAAACTTTCCCACATCTTCCTGTCTTCTTCTGAGCCCTTCAAACTCTTCCACCCTCTGCCTGTTACCCAGTTCCAAAGTCGCTTCTACACTTTCAGGTATCTTTGTAGCAATGCCTCACTTCTCAATACCAATTTTCTGTTTTAGTGAATGGAGCAGTAGGAAGAGAGAGAGTGAAGGGGGAGGTGCTACACACTTGTAAACAACCAGATCTCATGGGATTTTACTCACTATCATGAGAACAGCAAGGAGGAAATCACCCCCATGAGCCAATCACCTTCCGCTAGTCCCTTCCTCCAACATTGGGGATTACAATTTGACAGGAGACTTGGGTAGGGACACAAATTCAAACTGTATCACTGACTAAAGTCATGGGTTGTGGAACAAAGAGTGTGTAACAAAAATACTAGTTTTGTCACTCACTGGCTAGGTAATTTTAAGTCATTAAGTCATGTAATTTAAAGGGAACTCTCTGTGCCTTTTTTGTCCTTGGTTTTCTATGTATGAAATTGTAATAATGCCAAAGTCATATGGTCATTGAGATAATTAGAATAGTTAATTGTTGTAAAGCATTCTAACAGTGCCTACAATATAGTAAAAACTGTAAACATTAGTTATATTAATAATATAAAACTTTAATGAAGAGCATAAATAATTGGATAAAACAGTAACCATGATATTGAACAAGAAGACAATAGTCAACAGTGTCAGTTCTTCCCAGATTAATCTGTGTTTAACCCAAATCCTATCCCAATCTCATCAAGAGTTTGTTTCTTTATGGCCAGGCGTGGTGGTTCACACCTGTAATCCCAGCACTTTGGGAGGCTGAGGCAGGTGGATTGCTTGAGGTCAGGAGTTTGAGACCAGCCTGGCCAGCATGGTGAAATCCCATCTCCACTAAAAATACAAAATTAGCTGGGTGTGGTAGTGTACACCTGTAGTCCAAGCTACTCAGGAGGCTGAGGCAGGAGAATCACTTGAACCAGGAGGCAGAGGTTGCAGTGATCCAACATATCACAGCTGTTCTCCAGCCTGGGCGACAGACCAAGACACTGTCTCAAAAAAAAATTGTTTCTTTAATGAAAGTAATATGTTATGTAGTCATATAGGATACAAATTTTAGACTTAGACAAAATTTGGTTACTTAATACTTGGCTTGCAACCTTTATTCTCTGAGTTCATAAAGCAAATGTAATAATAAAGCATATCTCAAATGAGTAAATTTGGTTACCTCCATAAATAAAGCTTTTAATACAATGCCTGACCCATAGAAATAAATACGTAAGTGGTAGTTGACTTTTTAAATTAATATTTGGAGGACAAAGAATTGTACTTTAGGAATAATTACATAAGAGTAGAAAAGCATTTTTTAAAAAGGGATGGGAATTAATAATATTCTCTTAGACATGAAAATGTGTTATCCATTTACAGCAATTAATGTGGCACAAGTTCAACAATAAAGTAAATGGAGCTGAAGATAAAATATGAAATCAGATTACAGTAACAATACACAGTAGCACAAAAGATCTTTTCTGTATCAGTACCACTTTAAGCATTTTATTTATAAATTAATCACAGTAAGATTAAGTGATCTGCCCAAAGTCTATTGAGTGTCAGTGTGGAATTGGTTCTGGGCAGCGGACTCTAGGGTCTATACTCTTTGTCAGGGTGCTAGAAGATTCTACTAGTTACAGAGTTGAAATTTTAGATCATGGGAGAATAGTTGAAGAATTACATAAATAGTGCTAAGGTAACTTACTAATTGGAAAAAGTAAATGTAACTTTCTAGCAAAACAGGCATCAGATAGATTAAAGATTTCAGCACATTAAAAAATATAAATAAATTTAGGGGAAAAGTAATTGTGGGGAGGACTTTTTTTTTTGAAACAGAGTCTCGCTCTGTCGCCAGGTACCAGGCTGGAGTGCAGTGGCATGATCTCGGCTCTCTGCAATCTCTGCCTCCTGGGATCAAGCGATTCTCTTGCCTCAGCTTCCCAAGTAGCTGGGACTACAGGTGCGTGCCACCATGCCCAGCTAATTTTTGTATTTTTTAGTAGAGACGGGGTTCCACCATGTTCGCCAGGATGGTCTCAATCTCTTGACCTCGTGATCCGCCAGCGTCAGCCTCCCAAAATGCTGGAATTACAGGTGTGAGCCACCACGCCAGCCATGGGGAGGACTTTCTAAGTGTGGCAAGGTATAAAGCTGAACCCAACTGGGCCTATAGATTCCTCTTCCCAGAAAAATTGATAGGTCAGTAGCTTACTTGGCATCTATTATCAAGAATTGATAAGGTTGGAGAAAGGGGATTTTGAGGAAAATGTCTGCACCACCATCCCTAGAAAGTGACAGCTGAGACATGGAGATTAACAGAGCAGGACCAAATAGCCTAGTTCTGGTGGCCCGTATTGTCAGGCAGAATTAAATTCCATTGAGTTCAGTTTATCTTGGTAACATGAGCAGACTGTATAAAGCTGGGAATATAATAGTCAAAGAAAAAATCAGTTTTCTCTCTGCCCTCATGGATGGAACCAGTTTACAGGTGACTGAGAGGGATAGAAAATTATATAAGAAATTATGTGTCCTAAGTGGTATGATAAAAGTTCAGGATGCAATAAAATAGAAATATACTAAATCCAGATTTAACATATATAGAAGGCAATATCTAGGCTAAAACCCAAAAGTTAAGTAGGATTTAGCCAAGCAAACCTGCTCCTTTGTCTACATCTGTCCATGAACATGACTATACTTTATCCAGGCGGTGAGGACAGAAACCTGGATTTCTAAGGAGATAGGAAAATACACAATTAGATGCATAAGCTTGGATTCTGGAGCAAGATCATGGCTGGATGTGGAGGTATGAAGAAAGCAGTTAGTAATGGAATGCCCATGAGAAGGTGAGAATTGTCAAGGGACAGAGTGTAGCGTTAGCACAGGTCCTGATGCAGCCTTGAGAAGATCACCCATGGTAATCAGATAGGTGGAGAAGCCCAGAAAGAATAGTGAGGGGTAAGGGAATCGTTTAAGAGAACATTAGGGGTGTGAGTTGTTGTAGAAACCAGCAGAAAATTATTTCAATTACAGAAGAGAAGTATGATCTCACTGACAACCAGATAGAAGGAGTTTGCAGGGGGCACTATCAGCAAAGTGCCTTGCATGGAAGCCACCCTACAGTGGGTGGAGTGACTGGTGGAAATGTGAGGGGCAGGTTAGTAGGGAATTAGAAATGCCATGGGGAACAGTGAAGGAGGACCAGCTGATGTTGGATTCCATGCAGTGTGGATTCTCCTCAACAGCATTCTGTTCAGTTGTGCTCTTTTTCCAGCAGAAGTTATTTTGTTGGAACTTAGGCATGGAGAAGGCAGGTAGCCTTGATCCAGAGTTGGATTTTTTTGTCAGACTAGTAATGACTAGAAAATTGACAAAGGAGTTAGGGGTGGGAGGGTATTGGAGGAAAGCTGGCTGAGTTTTTAAATATACCATGAAGTTCAGCTGAAGGAGGAAGGGAGCAAAGAACAGTATAGTTCACTCAGTGAGCAGAAAGGGTGATGGAGACAGAGACAGTAGTGATTGAGTACTCTACAGGTGCAGGACTAATTTTACTTGTTACGATGTCCTGCAAGTGCTGGAAGAGGAGGAGGCTGATGGAATAGAAGACAGAAAAATAAAGGTCAGTTTTAGGAGGATCCCAATGAGAATGTGTGGCTGCTTTGATGTCCTGGAAGCCCCATGTATTCATGGGGACTAAAGATGCCCCAAGCGTCAGCAGCCTCCTGAGCACTGGGAGACGAGGGTGCACATTTCCACCTGATTGTAGAAGAAAGTTAGGCAACTTGAGGAAACTCACCATCTGCAGACATTCTGCAGGAGGCTGGGTCATGTGACCTGTTCCTGTGCCATGCTCAAGAAGAATAGGGTCTTGGAGGGGAAGGAAAGAAAAGCTTCTGCCTTAGCAGATAGGAACAAAAAGACAAATGGAACAAAAAATATTTTTAAATTTCAAGTAAACAACATTGGGTCCTAAGAAATAGGAAGCCAGGACTTTTCCATGCATCATTGGTAAAATATTTCTTGAAGATAATTTGGAAGCATGTTTCAAAAATTTTAAGTTAGCTTATAAGTTGTTCCATTGATGTAAATGTATTCCAAGGAAGTGTTCAGGCAAGAGAACATTGGCACATGCTTGAGAATATGTGTTTCAGCATCTATTGTGAAAGGCTCTGGCACTGGAAACAGACTCTGCTGAATGTGAATCTCGGCTTTGCTCTGTGCCATCTTGATGACCTTGGGCTATGCTTTAATCTCTCCAAGCCTCATTTTTACCATCTATTAAGTGAATACCACTAGTAATGGCTATTCAGAGAATTGTGAGGGGAAACTAGGATGACACACATAAGATTCTGAGCACAGCAACTGACACATAACATGGTAAGTATTCAGTATATTTTATCCACAATAAAAAGAAAAAAAAAAAACAAGGCTAGAGGGAGGGGCGATGGGCTCATGGACTGAGAGAACAGAGAGAAGAGTAGAAAAGAAAAAAAGAATTGAAAAGGAAATAAAAAAGATGATTCACAGAGGACTGCTGAGATAAATACCTAAAATAGAATCATATGTTTTATGCATATTGCATATTGACAAGAACCATTTACCAAACATAAAACTATAAAGCTACATAAATAATATGCTGTTTTTGTTTAAAAGTTGAACATTATTTTCATAAAATAAATATTAATATAGAAGAAATTTCCTACTGTACTTTTTCACAGGGAATGTGATTGTTATTTTATTCTTCATGCTGTTTTTTTTTAAGCATTTTATGATAACAAGTTATACTTAAATAAGCAGTAAGGACAAGAAATTTTTATTCTCCAGGTCTAAAAATGAAACAGTTACAAGTGCACAGGAATACAGTAAAAATATCTGGAAGGGCTATTAATCCCTTCTTAATTATTGCACTAATAGTGGTTCTCAATTTGATGAAAGTCTGTAATGATTATTAACATATTCAAATATCTGGAGAAAAAAATTTTTTTAAAAAAAGTAAAATAAATCTGGATAAGGAATTGTTCACTTATGATTGAATTTAGTATACATAACTACAGAAAGAGGTGATTTTTTTAACCATGTATTTTTCCAGGCAAATACAAAAATTTTTTTAATGTCACTTTTTAAAAACAGTGTTGTGAAGATGATCAAAATTTCTAGGATATTGTTCTGTGTTATATGGGCCTGTTTCACAATCTGTTGAGTCATAATATCATAAATATGTGAAGGGAACCATTATAGCTCACAGTTTGAAATTATATATCAAAAAATTAGACCAGGCATGATGGCTTACACCTAATTCCAATATTTTGGGAAGACTGAGGTAGGAGGATTGATTGAGGCCAGGAGTTCAAGGCCAACTTGGGCAACATAGTAAAACCCCATCTCTAGGAAAAATTACAATTAAAAATTTTAAAATAGTTTTAAAATTTTAATGAAAATTAAAATTTAAAATTAGCTGGGCATGGTGGTATGTGCCTGTAGTCCCAGCCATCTGGGATACTGAGGTGGGAGGATCCCTTGAGCCCAGGAATTTGAGCCTGTAGTGAGCGATGATGGTTATGCAGCTGCACTCTAGCCTGGGGACAAACTGAGACCCTGTCTGTTAAAAAAAAATACTGTGAAAGTATATATATATATATATATATATATAACTATTTGATGATTTTAGAACACATCTACTTTTTTTGCCATTAAACTTAATTACTTTTTCATATATCTAATTCTCTAACTGACAAAAAAATCAATTAAAATAGGTTTATTTTCATAGTTATCCCATTTGACTTATAGGTGGCAAGCATCAGTTGTTCAGGTTTATGCATGAAGGGCACATTACAGTGAACATATTGTGGGCAGCCATAACTGATTGCCTTTGCTGTTATGTTTTTGTAAAACCAGCAGAGTTAAAAAAATATATATATTGCTTGGTATCATTTACAAGATTTAACTGTTACAGCAGTTGGACATAACAATTACTACTGTTTGCCTAAAACATCTTCTAGATATTTAAAGCAAGAAAATAAGCTAATTTAATGTGAAACATCCTACATAAAGTGCCACATTGGTACCTGTGTCGTATGTCTGGCATGAAACGTTCTTGTCAGCCTTTTAAATACTATTATCCAGGTTTTTTTCACTTTTTCTTATTGTTTCATTTACTAATTCAACTATTAATGAAACTTTCTACTGTGGAGACGAACAGTCAAAAGTAATAAAGTCAGCCTCTGGACTAAGTGATTTTATTGTACTTCGTGCATTAAATATTTAAAACATAAAATCAGTGAGTTCTTTCCAATCATTGGTCTACTTGATGTATTCAACAGCTGGATTGCATCATTTTTTTTAACATTTCTTCCTCTCTTCAAAAAGTTATTTTCAATAATAAATATGAAGTCAAATAAGTAATAATGACCAGGAACAAAAAGTGCAAAAATGGAATTCTTTAATTTTACTTCATATATGTATTCAGAGCCACAAAAACAAATATTACAGTTAAAAAAAAGGAAATAAGCAATGATGTAACATTTTAAAATTAAATTAGTGCATTTTTTGGGGAAAAATAGAAAAAAAATAATTACTTTTTGGTCTCTCACAATAATAAGTAATCTCATTAGAGTTTAATAGCAAATTGCAGTTATGTAAGAATAACAATTTCAAAGTAACAAGTTGCTATTCTAAAGATGTTCTTAAAAATCAGTAAAATATTAGATGTATGAACTAAAATATGCATGCATACACACAAAATATTATACCTTATAGTTTGTGATCTGAACTGTTTCAAATTTGAGATATAATTCAGCTGCCCAGTATTTACATAGATTATAACTGAAGATTTGTTTCTTTGCCGCTATGATTACTGTAGTTTTGTTATTTTGAATTTCATTTGAGGACTCTCTACTGACGTTGAGATTGGAGATGCAGACAGCACTGGCACAGTTCTGGACCACTACAAAGTTGTTTTGACTCAAATGCCTGTAGCTGGAGTCTCCATGTTTTAGGGGTTGACCATATAGCAGGAACTTTTAATATATGTAGAAGTTCTTCTACACACAAGTAGAACGTCACAGTAACCACAGCAATTATTTAGCACTTAGACCAAAAAAGAATTCAGGAGGTGAGGAGTATTTTTTCTGTGGCATTGCTTAGAATTGCTGGCACATAATGATAAGAGAGGCAGACCGAATGCCAGTTGGTTTCTTAGTATAATTAAATTCCTCACACACAAAGCTCACCCTTATTGCCTGTGCCCAGCTTCTGTGGTCCCAACATCACATTTGTGGGCGACCTGCTTCTTCCTTTGAGGCGTGGTGGTGACACCTAGCCTCCTGTCACCTCTTGGCCCTCACTTCCCAGCCTCACCCTTGACTCACTTTGACCAACTCCACTGCTGCCTCCTGTGCTTTGAATACAGCAGTTTGCTTCTACCCCAGGGCCTTTGTCCTTCTCTTCCTCTCCCTGAAAGTTCATCCTTCAGAGTTCATGCTGCTGGCTTCATCATCTCCTCCAAATTCTTTGCTCAGTGCCACCTTCTCAAAGCACTTTCTATGACTGAGCTGCTTCAAATTGCAAACCCCTTGTTCTATGATTCCTTTTTAAAATACATGATTGCCATCTTCCAATAGAATACATGATTTGATGATTTATTATCATATTCTTCATGTTCTGCCTCCTGCTGCTAGAATCTAAGCTCCACAAGGATGGAGATCTTTATGTGTTTTCGTGACTGATATGTTTCAAACACCTGGGCTGTACCTGACATAAATAGGTGGTCAATATATACAGATAGAATGGCCCTATCTCAATATTTAGTATGTGTAAATTGGGGCACAGAATTGTTCTCCAAACCTTGTGTCTTATTTTTCCCTACTTTTAAGAAACAAGGTTGCTATTTTTACCTGCCAAGGTCATACAATGTTATATTTTCTGAGGAAAACAATTATCCTAAACCTTAATGAGAGAAAGCTGCAATGGTTATGCACCATAAAGAAAAGGGAATGGAATGGAATCAGTGCAGCTTTATCAATTTTAAACATGTAAATTGTTTTGTATTACCTAAATGAATCCTTTTAATAACCTTGCGAGTGAGGGAAAAAAAAAAGATATTCTTTTACTCCTGTTCTGAGAAGGAAATGGATGGTCAAAGAGATTAAATATTTTACTCCTGGTAAAACTGAGATTGGAGTATGGTTTACCCTGTTCCTGGGCCTGTGATGTTTCTACTGTGTTCATTGAACTCTTACATTGCACACTTTAGAGCAGAATGTCTGAGAGAGTTAAAATGTTCCTATTTGATGCTTCTAGAGAAACAAAGTTCAATCACTGTTAAATGAACAAAGAAATTTAACAATTTCACATGTAATCATAAAAAGTGAGGATGGCTCACCTTTTTTCAATCCTCTGCTGAGAATGACCTTGAATACATGCATGGCTATCTTTCTAGAAACCATCCTGACCCCTTGAATGCATCATGTGTCTCAGAGTCAACACTGCCATCTTGGGTTTTATTTTAGGGGAATGAACGATACACTAGGTGAAAGTTAAGTACTTTAGAGTATGCTCCTAATGCCATCTGGGATATATGACTCCCATTGGTCAGCATAGTTGATTGGGCTCATTATGTCTTCAGAAGCTCTGCCCAAGACAATGACTCTGGTGGACCAGAATGACTGTTTTTCACCCAAGGATGTTTGAATAGCTAAGCAGCCCTAAAAATGGAAATCTTAAATATAACAAAGGTAATTGCTTACAGGGTGATGCTAACACCCTGTGCTTTCGTTTTTGCGCGTCATGTGACTCTTGCCACATTCCACACAATTGCTTGATGCCGAAGACACAGGCCTTCCCTTGATGCTGCTGGGCACTCAGGGCACAGGGCATGTGCAGATTTGAACCTAGGTATGTGTGACACCACTCCCATTGTCTTATTAATTACAGTTACAAAGATATGGTTTTTGCTATTGTTATTTGCTTTTTCTAGATAGTGTAACACTATACCTATTTATAGATGTCCACATATTAACATTACATGCCAGGGATTTGAACTCAGAGTGTGTCAGCCTTAGGGAATTCTTAATTGCTAAGGAAATGTTCACAGTTTTGCAAAGCTGTCCACACCAAGGCAATTCTATTCATTCAGTGAACCTTACATAACCTCTAATGCAATTAGTGATGAAAAGAGACAGTCTGTGACTCTGTAATTTATGTGCATAATCAAGTCACCACTGACACTGAATTACTTATGTTTGTTTCCTTCTATTTTGCAATTGTCCCCAAGAGTTGCTTGTTAACAGATTCATTTT
Source organism: Cacajao melanocephalus (assembly GCA_963573385.1). NCBI lineage: Eukaryota > Metazoa > Chordata > Mammalia > Primates > Pitheciidae > Cacajao > Cacajao melanocephalus. The sequence continues at coordinate 68,299 of CAUYLG010034930.1, read as the reverse complement.
CTATTACATAATAAAGAAAATGTTTTATCACTAGTCATATAATGTGAGGAAAGCATGTATGTTAATATGATTTCTGAATGAAGAGAATTCATCTCCAGTCCTAAGCTTTGTTCTTTCAACATGCAACAGTACCCAAGATATTTTTTTTCACCTGGATTTTTATATGTAAGAAATTTTCCTCTGCAAGATTCTACTTAGGCATGGTTAACACCTGAGAAAGATGTTCTCTTATTGAGGTTCTGTGGGATTCTAGCCAGACGTTCATTGTTAAGACAGGTCTTGGGTTTTGTTTTTTGTTGAAGCAACATGCATCATAGGTAATAACTAATTCAAAGCTCTGTTGAGAGAGATCTTAACCTTAATCAGTTTCTGTTTAGTTTCCATGTTGTGAAAAGGAAATTTGTTTTATGAAAACATAGACTTATTAAAAGCTCTGAAGAAAATAGATTCTAGAGTTATATAATTTTGAGAAATGGCACCTATGATATCCCTTTCTTGGAGATTCTTAAGATGCATTAGGCTCTTAGAGGTTCTAGTATGTTTGTTTTCCCTAACCAGAATTTTCCATATTTACCAAGCAATGGAATTTTTTTTGTATGCAACACGGTGGAACTAATGGTAATATCATATTAGAGACAGGATGCTATAATAATCTGTTATTTAAGATAAGGGTATTCTTTTGTGCTATAAGACAGATGCTCTTTTAGAACAAGTAAGAATTGCCTAAGTGTTATATAATCAGTGCTTCTCAAATTGGACTATCCATATGAGTCACCTGGGATCTTGCTAACTGTAGATTGATTCAGAAAGTCTGTGGGGGGTTCCAAGTTTCCAACAAGCTCCTAGGAAAGGCCAAGGCTGCTGGTATGAAGATAACATTTTAAGTAGCTAGACCTTCAATCAAGGTTCTCATCCTTAACATTATTGACATCTTGGACTAGCGAATTTCTTGTGGTACTTGGTGTCCTGCGTGTTGTAGGATGTTTAGCAGTCTTCCTGCCCGCTGCCCACTGGATGACTGTATGACTGTAGCCCCTTCTCATCCCCATTGTAACAACCCCAAATGTCTCCAGACATTGCCAGATGTCCCCTGGCAGGTGTGGGGGAGGGGGGACAGTGCAAAATCACCCTCTTTTGGGGACTGCCAATGTAGATAGTTTGCATTGCAATGTCTTATTTCTTTGATTTCTCAAGTAATTCCTTCTCAGTTCTGTTGGAAAAGATTGGCCAAACCCAGAATTCTCTTTAAATCGTCACAGATCATGAAAACCTTTTTCTTACAAAGATATAAGAAACCAGCCTTGTTCCAAAATTAAGGTTATAACTGGGGTGTGGTGACTCACACGTATAATCCCAGTGCTTTGAGAGGCTGAGGCAGGTGGATCACTTGAGGTCAGGAGTTTGAGGCCAGCCTGGTCAACATGGTGAAACTATGTTTTTATTAAAAATACAAAAAAATAGCCAGGCATGGTGACAGGCACCTTAGGTCCCAGCTACTTGGGAGGCTGAGGCAGGAGAATCTCTTGAACGCAGGAGGCAGAGATTGCATTAAGCCAAGATGGCACCACGGCACTTCAGCCTGGTGTCAGAGCAGGAATAGTGGGGAGGAGTCCATGGTTCCATATAGTTATTAGGATAGTTAGTGAGCACTTAGCAACTTTGGTGCAGGAAACATATTTTTAATTTAAGGGGAATTTCTAGAACCAGAGAAAGAAATATGTTGCAGAGAATTAAAGGACCTTTGCAGAGATAAGGAGAATTAAGACATCTCATCTGCTACTGTGGTACCAGTTATTTTTTGGACCAATGCTAGTGCTTCTTGTTAATTTTTTTTATAAAGCAATAAAAGTAAAATTATGCCATAAATAAAAAATTGGCAAACATAAAATAAGATACCAAAAATAAATGTTGCTGGCTTTCTGAGGAGCTGAATTCTCTAACCAGGGAACCATGGGTGGAATGTTTGGGAATGGATAACACAGTCAAGTGGCAAAAATGCATTACACATCAATGGAGAAGAGAGGTAATATAGTCAGTCATGGGCACAAGCCATTAATTACCCAGAGGGGCAGCTAGTAACAAACACACTGCCCCCTCAGATAATGCAACTAATTTAAAGTACTAGAAATATATTATCAAAACTTTAATAAATTTAAAATGAATTCACTTGATGAAAAAAGAGAGGCTATTGTCTTTTCTCATTAAAATCAAAGACTTTAGAGACAAGTTCTTTACATCAGATTTTACTGATGACTGATAAGGTATTAGTCTTCTTAGGCAGATTTATCCTGTATTCATTTAATATCACTTCTCTAGAATGCAAATATCTTCATCTATAAAGTGAGTCTTGGATTACATGATGTCTAAGACCTCCTCCCCTTTCACGAAATGTCTAATAGGTTTTGAATGGAGGTAGTAGAAATGAAATTGGGTTTGAAAATAATATATATATTTTTTAAAATATATATAATTTTCAAACATTTATTGAGAAGATTGATGGTCAAGTTTTCAAGGCCTACTTTTTTTATGTTACTAAATTATAAAGATCTTAAAGTTTTCAGAATGAGTTAGGAATCGATATTGCAGAATGTGTGTGCTAGTCTAATTTTCACTGGCATTGTTCTGAGGCTAAAGAGGTGGAATTCTGTACTAAGATTTTAATAAATATATAAGTAATTAAACGAGTGACTTTGTCTTATAAAATTTTGCAGTAGAGGTAATTGGAGGGAAATTAAGTGCAAGATATTATTTTCCATATTCACAAGATGAAAATATTTTTAGCTTATATTTTGTGGTTGCAGAGGCCAACTTCTCAACTGGCATTGAGGTATGTGTACTTATTTTTTCAAGGGAGCTGTTAGCAAGACAGTCTTTTAATATATCTCTGTACTTCCGAGTTGTGTGTTTTGTTCATTTGGTTCATTGGCAAGAACTCAGTTTATTTGGGAGCATACACATTCCCTCTATTAGTATTTAAGCACTTAGTGGGTATTTAGAAATAGAATTAAGTAAACATTTTCCAAGATCATCATTGTTTTTGAAGGTGTTCTTTTCAAAAAAAATTATAAACGTTTTTAACTACTAAATGAAGTGGCTGTTTTGCTTTTTCCTTGTGAAGAAATTATAATTGCCATTCTGAAATTGCCATCTACTTGAGGTAGTAACTCCTTTTCATGCTGGTAGCCTTCTTTCCTGGATCATGATATTATTTGTTCCTATTACAATCCACCTGCACCTTGGAACCCAGAGAAATAAATTCTAAATGCATAAAAGCCCATGTGAGGGATTGCCTCCAACTTCCAAATGGAAGGTCATTGCTCAGTATTTATGTGTTCTCCACTGCCCCTTTTTCATGCTCCATTCAACTCCAATGTGCATGTCTTAAACTTGCTCTCTGTGTGTATTGATAAATAGATCTGCTCCAAGTGGTTGCACTCCAGCTGGCTGCCAAGATCACACACTTTATAATGTTTCAGAAGTGTCTTCAAGACGTGTACATTGGACCTGATTTCCTCTGATTAACAGTGACACACTTTTTCAGGCAGAGTTAACTTGCCAATTTTATCAGAGGTTGGAAAATCATCAGGATCGGATAGAAATACTCACTTCAGTTGGTGCACTATCATAACTTCCTTGTTGTTAGTGTATATTAGCCATTTAGATGACTTCCCCCACCCTTATTTTATATTGTATTTCTAGTAAAAGTTTTATTTTCATAACTACTAAGGACATGAAATCTGTTATATTCACGATCTGGGTAGATAGAGCAAAACACTATATTCCTTCATGCATTTACTTCGTACTTTAATAGATATTTTATTCTGGAATGAGAGGAAAGAGAAGACACTTATTTCCAGATACAGCTACTTGAACAATGATTCTGGAGTAGGCAGAGGTTTGAGATTGGCAGTAGTTACAGCTATATCCTATAGCCAGCCTAGAAACAGCTTAAGTGGGTGTATGCGTCTGTAATGCTCATTAGAAGTATAATATGCAAAATAAACAGTTCCTGTCTCTTAGGATTGTTTATGATGCTTATTAAGGGGTGTGTTTTTCTCTTTTTCTTTTCTTCTCTCTAAAATTCCATTCAAGTGATGGTAGAATCGTCAATGGGGTTGGAGGGGATTAAACCACTGATGGTTGGAGGACCTCCGAAGATAAGACATTTGAACATATTTCTGTAAAAATGAAAATTAGTGTAATAGCTTTCAGTTGTGATATAAAGTAGAAGAAAAAGATACCCCAAAATACATGCTGGCATTAAAGAGTAGGAGTGAAAGCTAGTGTGAAGGAGGAGGGGTGGGAGCTGATCTGCTCGTAGAACCCATAAAGGTTTCAGGTTCCCCAGGCAGTGTGTCTGCAAGGCAGGATGGAAAGGGGGCCTGAAAACAAGGGGTTAAAGAATACCCCATCTATGTTATAAGAAAGAAAAAGATATTCTTTCCTATGTAGAATGTTCAGGACTGATTTATTATAGTACAGAAATAAAAGTGCAGAAAAAAATGTTAGAATGTTAGCATAAGACATGCACAGTTAATTAGAATATCCAGATGTGGTTGAGAAGTTGTGGCAATTCTGAAAAAAGAATCTCAAGCAATTTGGAGAGCTATAGTGGGTCACTAATAGAAATGGAAATTCCTTATCCCTAACATCCCTTTCAGAAATTATGAATGTTCATCCACTCCAGTGTTATCTGCTCTGAAAACTCCTGTGAAATGATGTCCTTGCTCCTAGGAGCTCCATTTCTCCTTCATCTTCTGCTTCCCTTTCAGCTTCCACTCTTTTTTGCTTCCTCATGCTTAGTAGTAAGACTGCAGTTTCTCACTGTTCTCTCTGATCATTACCCCCCTCTTTTGGGTGATGCCTTCTTCTTTCTAAAGATAACATCTAGCCACACAAACTCCCACACTCATTTCTGTTCCATATTCTTCCAAATCTTGCTTTATATTCCATCTTCTTTCTCAAATTTTTAAACTCTCTTCGCACTGCTCCATGTTCTTTACCTAAAAACATGCCCAAGTCATTTCCTCCAGCCTAAGTTTACAAAGGAAAAAATAAATATATTTGCTTATATTTTATGAAGCTATCCTTTGCTTGCTTTAACACCAAATATTTTGAAAGAGTACTGTATAATCCTTGCCTCTAATGTCTCATTTTATATTGATCTTTTAACCCATTGCCCATATCTTCTGCCCACTAGATGACATTAAAATTCCTCTAAAGGTTCATAATCTCCAGGCTGCCAAAAATAATGAACTCTTTTCATTTCCGAAGCTACTTGATGTATTCACAGCATCAGATACCATAAGCTGCACCTTTAGGAAATGTTTTTTCACTCTAGATTTTCGAGCATCATGTTTTCTGTGCTCCCTCTTTTCTAAGATTCTTCTGCTTTCCATCATTGACTCATTTTCTTCCACCTTTCCCTTAAATATTACAGTGCCTTGGAATTCTACTCTGAATCTTTCAGTTGCTTTTTACATACTTTCTGCACCACTTCTTCTTATCTATTTTGCAAGGCCACCTACTCAAAACCGTAAAATACTCAACTTTCCTGATCTGACTTTCAAAACTCAGTGTGGGATTGCATAGAAAGAGCAACCAATTGAGAGCCCCCGGTTTTTAAATGAGACTCCTGATTTGTCACCTCCCCATCCTCAAGAGCAAGAACTGGAAGCAGAAGTGGAGAAATCGTGCATGGGATTGGGATTGAGATTGAGAAGAAAGTCCAGAGTCCATGCACGCCCTTCATATCCCCGTGGAGTGGAAGGTGTTTTTCTGGCTTCTGCTCTCCAAAGTTCTTAACTGTGAATCCTCAAGAGAATCAATTCTGAAGTTTAGGTGCTTTCAAGGAAGGGGAGACAGCCACCCTGCTCCATGGCTTTGTGTGCTTATGGTCTTGCTCAGGTTCCCCTGGGGCTGAAAAAGAATGTTAGGAAAATATGTCACTATCTACAGCCAGATAAAGAAAAGGGGTAAAGTTCTCTCCTTCTGATGATATATAGCCCTTTGAATGTAGAGGAGATTCGACTTACTGTGGCCAAACGCTCAAGAGTTGGGGAAAATGATAGATGAAATTGGAGCGGCTGGGTAAATGGGCACTGCCAATGCATGGGACAGAGAGCTGTTTAGATAAGAAGCATGAGCCTGATTCTGTCAACTGGGTACTGGACAGAAAATAGAAACAGATGCCCCAAGGGGGGAAACCGGCTGATAGGTGCTGACTGGGGCTGTGTCTCTCATGAGTTCTTAGCTTCCACCAACTTACACAGAGACTTCTCTCAAATTTTTGGAAGTGCATGATGACCAGCACATCTTCCCACTTGCCGTGGTGAAATTGTTCATATGTTTACAGTTAATGAGAAGATCACCTTCCTTCAATGATAAACTCATAAGGAAACATCTTTCTCTTCTTCTCTCCTTGGACAACATCCAAGAAAAAAAACATCAGGTATAAGAAGATGGACTATATTCCTATGCACTTCAAACCACTGATGCTCAAATATTAGCTCACATTGGAGGAAGGAAGATGTTTGATTTTAAATTAAGTTTGTAAAAAGTGAACAGAGCAAAGTCTTAAGCTTATATACATTTTTAAAAATAATCTAATATAACTAGAAAGTCCTGCATTCAGACTGAAACATTGAAGAAAGACTGAAGCAAACAGACAAGGAGTTGTAAAATATTCCAATGCTAACTGTACGTGTCTGGGTTTATTTCTGGACCTTCCATTCTAGTCCACCGATCTATATTTCTATCAAATTGTACTATCTATTTTTTGTTTGTTTGTTCTTTAAGATGGAGCCTCGCTTTGTCACCCAGGTTGGAGTAGTGCAGAGGCGCATTTGTGGCTCACTGCAAACTCCACCTCATGGGTTCAAGCAATTCTTTTGCCTCAGCCTCCAGAGAAGTTGGGATTAGAGGTGCCTGCCACCATACCTGGTTAATTTTTGTATTTTTAATCGAGGCAGGGTTTCACTATGTTGGCCAGGGTTGTCTCGAACTCGTGACCTCGTGATCTGCCTGCCCTGGCCTCCCAAAGTGCTGGGATTATAGGTGTGAGCCACTGTGCCCAGCCTGTCTAATATTTTAAATGGGATATTGAAATCTTCAACTAATATTGTTGAATTTTTGGTATCTTCCTTCAATTTTCTGATTTTTTTATTCATCTAATTTAGGGCTCTCGAGTTACTTTCAGGCATGTTTACTTTCGAATATTTTATCCCATTGCCTTCTTGCTTTCATTGTTTTGGGTGAGAAGTCAATTGTTAATTTTGTTGGCATTCTCTTGTTAAGGAGGAGTGATTTTTTTCTTGCTGCCTTCAAGATTTTTCATTGTCTTTCTTTTTCAACCTTTTAACTATGATGTGTCTGGATATGGATCTCTGTGTTTATTCTATTTTTAGTTATTGAGCTTCCTGGATGTGTAGGTTAATGTTTCCCATTGAATGTGGGAAGTTTACAACTATTATTCATTTGCTAATTTCATGCCTTCTCCCTCGCGTCTCTCTGGTGCTCCCATTACATGCATGTTAGTGTGCCAAATGGTGTACTACATTTCTCTGAGGCTCTGTTCAATTTATGTTCTTCTTTCTCTCTTTAGTTCAGGTTGCATAATCTCTATTGGTCTTTCTTCAAGTTTACTGAGATTTTCTTCTTCCAACTTAACTTTACCGTGGGTTCCCTCTAGTGAGTTTTTCATCTCAGTTATTGTACGTCTCAACTCCAGAATTTTCCTTTGATTTATTTTTAATGCTTTCTGTTTTTATTAATATCCTATATTTGATGAGTCATCATCATATATTCCTTTAATTCTTTAAGCTTGGTTTCCTGTAGTTCTTGGAACATATTTAAAATAGCTACTTTGAACTCTTCATCTGCTAAATCTACCATCTAGGCTCCATCAGAGGCAGTTTCTAATGTCTGGGTATTTTTTTGTTCCTTTATATGGGCCACACTTTCCTATTTCATTGGGTGGCTCATAGCTTTTTTGGTTGGAAGCTGCTCATTTAGATGATGAAGCTACTCTGAATGCTGACCACCCTCCATCCTGTGCTTGTTCCTGTTGTTTATTTATTTGGTAACTTGACTGGAATCGTTTGTTGAGGTCCGTTTTCTCTGTTCAGCTTCTGCTGTCACTCCTCAGAGGTTGCATCCTTAGGCAGATATACAGTCTTCCTTTATGTCCTCTCCCTCACCCCCACACCCTAGGTTGACTGGTTTTAGCCAGGCTGTCTGTCACTGTCTCTCTCTTTTTTTTTCCATCCCCCTGTGAAGCTTCCTGCTGGTATACCTCTATTCATATCACATTCACTTAACCTTCACCAACTGCTAGTCTCTGAGAATTGTTCCAACTACAGGAGGGATCATCTTAGCTATCTCTTAAAGTTCTTCTGGAAAACATCTAACTTCTAGCTCGTCTGTCATCCCATTTATTGCTATCATGGACCTACCATTATTCTCTTAATTGTTCAACACCCAGAGCTTCATTGTTTTAAACAAACACTTGGACTTAAGTTCTCTATGCTGTATTTTAAATATAGCCATTCCCATTAAGGAGAGCAGTGGAACTCTCTGTTCATATGCCTTGCCTGTCCTCCCAGGCTACACATTTACACCACTTCTCTGGACGTGGGGTCGGTACATGGCCTATGTCTTTTAGATTGGCACTCATGCTCTATAAGTGGGCAATAGGACTGGGTTGGTAAGTTTGCTCCTCCCAGCATAAAACCTCCTCCTGAGGAGCCAGCTGGGGAAAGGCCAATAAGAGTCATTAGTCACAGCTTACTGCAGCAAGAGAGAACTTCCACCATCCATAGGGCCTGGGTGAAGGAAAGGTGCCCTATACCTCTCAGTCATATTTGTCTGAAAGGGAGCTTCTACAACATGAAGCTGTGGAGGATAAGAAACTCTGGTGGTTTTCCCTTCCTGGAAACACTGCTTAGCTCTATACCTGGAAATGGTGAGAGACTGAGCCCCGTGTTCTTGAACCAGCTACTCAAAGTAGAGTACACCTTCTCTCACACTGATCAGCAAAAAGAGGAGTATGTGTTGTGGCTCAAATGCCGTAGTCTTTCTTCCCTCCAAGATTAAGTTGGTTATCTTGAGCAAATGTTTCTGTATTTGCTGTTTCTTAAAACATTTTTCAGAGACTTTAAATGTTTTTAATGATCTTTACTAATTATGATTATTTCATTGGAAAAGGAGCCTTGGAGCTCCTCATACTCTATTTTTCTGGGTGCTTCCATACCAGAATCCAGTTTCAGAGCCTTTGCATTACCCAAAAAAGTTCCCTATGCTCTTTTCCAGTTAATCACTGCTCCCAACCTCAGCTCTGAGCAACCACTGATATGCTTTCTGACTATATAAGTTTGCCTTTCCTGGATATTTTACAAATTTGGAATCATACAATATGTAATCATTTACCTCTGGTTTCTTGCTCTTATAATGTTTGTGAGAGACATTATGTTTTAACATGTGTCGGTAGCTCCTTCCATTCCATGGCTGAATGGCATCCCGTTGTATAGATATTCTACATTTCATTTACCCAGTGAGCATTAGTATTTCTAGTTTCAGGCTATTATGAATAATGTTTCTATGAAAATTTGTATCCATGTCTTTGTGTGGACATAAATTTTCATTTTTCATGAGTGAATTCATAAGAGTGTATTTTCTGGGTATGGTGAGTTTCTGTTTAACTTCTAAGATACTGCCAGACTGTTTTCAAAGTGGCTGTATCATTTTACATTCCTACCAGCTATGTATGAGTGTTAGAATTATTCTATATCCTGAGCAACTTTTGTTATTATCTGTCTTTATTGCAGCAGTTCTCGTGGGCATATAATGTGGTTTCATTTTTCACTTGTAATAATGAGATAGTATTTTTAATTGGCCTCTAAAAAGCTATGTACATTTTGGAATAGATTTTCTCTAAAATATCTGAAGAAACTCAGTTTTGTCTCAGGGAAAAACTGGCATAACTCTAAGATAGCAGGATTATTTTTAAGTGCTATCATATGTAATATTATTAAAATAGCTATTTATACTAAAAAATGACAGGATTATCTTAGAAATAGTAATTTTGTTTGATGAGATATATCTAATTCATTTAGCTAATATTTTATTAAATTGCTCACCTCAGTCTCGAAGCATTTTTAGGTATTAATTTTACATAGAATTTCTTCTGTGTTATTTTTGCTGTTTAATATTTAAGTAACCTACTTGGCAATGAAGGATTCTCAGTTGGTGCACACGTTTGAGACAAAGCATGAAGGTGAATGTACAAGTAAAGCTTACCTTCTAGGAAATGTATCCAAAAACAGAGACATGGAAATGGCCTTTTTCTACTGAAATTTCTATTTGGGTGATTTTTATAGGCTCGTAAAAATTTTAGAGCTTACACAGACCTTCAACATCATCTTGTCCATCCATTTTATTTTAAAATGAGAAACCTGTGACTTGGCATCAGATTTTAATGGTAAAAAATTTTGAGTCTTATAAATGTTCCCTTATATTAAAAATAAAACTTTATTTTTCAGAGCAAATAGTGAATACAGTCTTCATCCATATTAATACTTGGATGTCTTTGGACAAACTTCATAATGTGTTCTATAATCTAGGTTGAATATTATCAAGAACTTAGTGTTTTAACTGGATGTTGTAAGATATACAATGGAATATTTTCAACTTTAGTATCTTCTCTTTAGTATATATTATTAAAATAGTAGGGCCTTGCCTTACCACATAATAAGAAAATGTTTATAGTAGTAAAATGCATGTGTAGTCTTCAGAATAAGGCATAGATCCTTGCTTCAGAGGAGTCCAGAAAGTATCCCCATGAATATATGTTTACTTGATGTGTGATAAAGATAGCATAACCTTGTATAGAAACCTGGCTTATCATGGAAAGATCCTATAATACTTTCAGTGTTTTAAAGACCTAAATGTGAAAAGTAATCTTATAAAATGTCTAGAATAACATATTGGAGAATATCTTAATGACAGCAAGATAGGAAAAGCTTTATTGAATGGACTTTTTTTTTCCCCAGGAAGGAAAATCCTAAGGGGAAAAAGTGACATTATATTAATACATCAAAATTAATATTTCTGTTTAGTGAAGGATAATGTGAAAAGTTAAGAGATGTATGAAACAGGTGACTGGGAAAAGATATGATTATTTTTGTATGATTTTTTTCTTTTTTGAGACAGAGTTTCACTCTTGTTTTCCAGGCTGCAGTGTAGTGGCATGACCTCAGCTCACTGCAACCTCTGCCTCCCGAGTTCACGCGATTCTCCTGCCTCAGCCTCCTGAGTAGCTGGGATTATAGGCACCTGCCATCATGCCTGGCTAAATTTTTGTGTTTTTAGTAGAGATGCGGTTTCACCATGTTGGCTGGTCTTGAGCTCCTGACCTCAGGCAATCCACCGCCTTGGCCTCCCAAAATGCTGGGAATACAGGTGTGATTATTGACAGCGGGATTATTTGACAGCGGGATATCTTAACACCTAGGATATATAAGGAAACAATATCAATAAAGGAAAAAGAAAAAGCTTATCTTAGTGGAAAACTGAACAAAGCACATAAATGGGTAAGTTACCGAAGTAGAATCCTTCTTAGTAATTTCTGCATGCAGTTTAAGAAAAAGATGACCTCTCTACACCAATCGGTTTGCCAAAGGTCGAAAGATACCAAGTGCTGTCAAGAACTGGGGAAACAGGAACACACCTGCACTCCTGATTGCAGTGTCTGCTGGTCAGCCCCTCCGGAAGCCAGTGGACTGACTTGATGAGATTCGGCCTGTGTGTTGCCCAGTGTCCTGCAGTCCACCCTGGTGTGCATTATTAGAGACACCCTCCTACAGCTCACAAGAAGATGTGTGTATCAGACATTTATCACAGCACTGTATGGGATGCAGAGAGCTAGGAGATTCTTTAAGGAGTAGATAAAGTGTGGCACATGGGGAACTAAGCATTGGCTCATGGTGATGAGTTATGTCTCCTTTTTCTAAGATGCACGTATAAGTAGAAAACTATATGGAGATTTTAAGAAACATATATTAAACATGCTAGAGTTCATTGCTATTTGGGAAAGAAAAGTTTACTTTTTTCCCCTGTAACGAGTCATTTTAACTTTCAATTAATTTTAATTGGCATTTTTTTCCACAATTAAAACATGGCATATCATAGCCTGTTTGACTTGGGGACCAATGGTGTGTTAAAATAATGAGTGAGACCAGATGTGGTGGTTCATGCCTGTAATCCCAGCACTTTGGGAGGCTGAGGTGGGAGGATTGCTTGAGCCCAGGAGTTCAAGGCTGCAATGAGCTATGATGGCACTACTGCACACCAGCCTAGACAACAGAGCAAGACCATGTATCTAAAAAACATAACATTAAATAAAATAACAAATGAACTCATATTCAGATATGAACAATGTGTGCCTACAAATGAAACATAAAATAGATAAAACCCTCAAAACTCACCAGCAGTGTTACTCCATCTTTGGCTACTTATGTCATGATCTCTCCTCTAATTGGTGGTAGTTTTTATTTGATGTGTTCAAACTGTTCTGTTTCAGGGGTGGAAATACATTCTTTCTGAACAAGTACTGTTATCACTTTTAGTTACATGGACAACCTAGAGAATTTTAATGAGATACCAGGGTAGGGAGTGGGGTTTGTGAGCCACCTGTGGAAAACAGTAGTCATATCAGACACCAGATAAATCTGTTCTACCTCCTGTGTGTCTTTGTGTCTTTAAGAGGTTTATTATCTCTTGCATGAATTTTTGTTGTTGTTGTTGAACTTTTGTGGGTTAGGCAGTGGCAATAAGACTAATGGTCATTAATTGTATGAAATGCTCAATATACATTACTCAGAAATATTGGCATGGAACTTAGTTACTGAAGCATAGCTCTAACATTTTCATTTGTTCTGCTTCCTAGGTCATTGATAACTAATGTATGGATCCTTAGAGTAGGAAAGGGACTTTACAGTCACCTGGTCAAATCTGTAGCCCCATACCTCTCACAATCAAATTTCCACAAAAATGCTTTCTGGTATAGAGGAACTTACTATCTCACAAATTATTCTATTTATTTTTAGATATTTTTAATTGCTAAAAAGTTTTTCCTGCCAGCTTCTGTCCCATCACCTGGAGGCATGCAAAAAGTAAAAGTGCCATTTGCCTCTGCAGTTCTCTGCATTCCAAGATGGCCATGGTCTTCTTCCAAGTCTTCTCAAAAGCTTTAACCACTCTTATTTTTATTTTTATTTTTTTGGACACTTTCCCATCCTGGGGATACTGTAATTGGGACAAATATAATTTTACAAAAAGTACAAAAAGTTATAAAGAACAATCAGCCCTCTTAGTCTGGCCATAATACATCTATTAATGTAGCATAGAGCCTTATAGTTTTTTAGAGGCCAAGTAACTCCCAGACCACTTTGAGATTCAGTAGAGAGTATGGTCCTTATAGCTGAGGTGGGGAGCAGTGATTAACTGGAAAAGAACACAGGGAACTTAACCTCAGAGAGCTGAGGATCACACTCATGTTGTGTCACATACTCTTTGTGTGAACTTGGGCAGGTTACTTCTGCCCTCTGAGTTTCAATCGCCTCATCTTTTACATGTAAATTCTAGTATTGCTACATTGTACTGCTTTGAGAATTGAGTTACCTGACATTTGTCAAATGCTTAGCACTTAAGCTAATACAGAACAAGTGCTCAATGGACATTATCCATTATTGTGTGGTCTGATATGCCTATTATGATTTTTAAGCCTCAGTGTCTCAGTGTCTTGATCCTGGACCAGGACATATTTTAATCTAAAATTAAGACTTCTTAATTTATCCTGTTTAAATTCTATCTTTTTGGATTTACCTATTGTTCCAGCATGGTGAAAACTTGTGGAATTATTTCTATCATCCAAATAATAGCTATCCCTATCCAAATCACACATTTGATTAAAAAGTTAGTTGTATTCTATAAAGCAGGGGTCCCCAGCCCCTGGATCATGAACCAGTACTACTCCATGGCCTGTTAGGAACCCAGCTGCACAGCAGAAGGTGAGTTGTGGATGAGTGAGCCAAGCTGAGCTTCACCTCCTGTTAGATGGGCTGCTGCATGAGATTCTCATAAGAGTGTGGACCCTATTGTGAACTGCACATGTGAGAGATCTTGGTTGTGGGCTCCTTAGGAGAATTTAATCCCTGATGACCTGTTCCTGTCCCACATCACCCCCAGAAGGGACCATCTAGTTGCAGGAAAACAGGCTTGGGTTCTTACTGATTCTACATTATGATGAGTATATAATACTAAAAGTATACAATAAATGTAACACACTTGAATCATCCTGAAACTATTACCCACCCACCCTCCCCAGTCTGTAGAAAAAATATCTTCCATGAAACTGGTCCCTGGTGCTGGAAAGGTTGGGGACCGCTGCTATAATGGTACTTCCCATCATTTGAAATAGCAAATTATATTTCCACATTGTCATTAACTATTTATATCTACTGTTACCCATAGTAAATTTTTTTTCATTTTACCTGCAGGATTTCAGCCATTGCTTTCATTAAATATCTATTGATGTCTTCAGGCAGTCTGAACATTTTGTCATACAATAGAATCATGATCCAATAGAGGAGGCTGTGTTAAAATGAATTGTTCAAATCACTGTGGTACACAGCTGGTAAAAGGGCATGATGGAGAGCATCTGTTCTGTGGAGCCACTGAAAAGCTGTGGTGACTCCACTTGGACTATGTAGGGTCTGCTTTGCAGAACTGGGGACATCTAGACAGGTCTTGAAGAATTATCAGAAGTGATGAGAGTTCAAAGGGCATGGCAGCACACTACCACCAGCCCTCTCAGATGTTTGGCCATAGTCCAGAAACATCATTTTTTTTTTTTTTACAGAATTCTCTAGTTCCTCCAGTGTTAATAAATCTAACAAAAAGACAAAAGATCTGTCTTATGGGACTTGCTCTTCATGACCCAATTTGGAGCATAGTTATCACCAGCAATTTTTCAAATGCTTTCCAAATACCTCTGCAAATTAACTCAAATTTCATTCATCATCTATTCTCTACCTGGCAGATGAAAATAGATGACATAAGGTTCCTGGCTTAACAGAAAGAGTGAAAGAGCCTCCAGCACACCAAAACAAAATGGAGGAATAAGAACAATTTGGCACAATTTTTAAAACTTAGAATTAAAACACTAATGGGTTCTTCAGTTTGTGTGTGTATGTGTGTGCTCACACACTTAGAAAACTCTTCTTGTGTTTTTGTTTTCCGATTTGCATGTGAAGTTTAATGCTTTGTCTAGAGCAAGCATTTCATTTTAGAAAAAGCATCAGTAGGTATATTTTTGTGGATGCGATATGCAGTGTCATAGCTTCCTGTATCTGAGAGTGTTAATCTTGCTGTCTTTGCTCCTCTAAGGAGAAAGAACATAATTACACAGTGGCAGCCACTAGAGACAAAGTCAGAATGTCTAGCAAAACTAAAAACACTTTCCAGGACTCAACCACTTAACAACTTAAGTGACTTAAACACTCTGACTCTTCAATTTGTGCTGGTTGATGGAATATAATTTTACAATTAGCAATGTGTACATTCCTAATATGATGATGTTTCATATAATCTCAATGAATTATGTAAATCTGTCTTACCTGTAAGTTTATGTTTTAGGTTTTACCTCATTACTAAATATCACACATAGTATAATGTTCATTTTTAAGACAATGCAAATTAAAAACAAATGAGGTAATCAGTAGGCGAAACAAGCAATCAGCCATACATATGCAATCAAATGAAGTGAAAGGCAAAACTCTGAGCATTAGGGGAAAGGTAAACAAGTTGGCATCAGTGTGTGACAAAAGACTTGGGGTAGAAGAAACTGTCCCTTTGCTGAATTTAGAATGGAGATCTCTGTGACCAAATGAGTTCTGGCATTTTAGTTGGCTTGCCTTTCCATTATGGCTTCATATTTTATTTCACAGTAGGTATCTGAGACACCTATTGTTTTATACTCAATCTTTGAAAGAGGCTGACAGTACCATTCTATACTTTAACAGAAACAGTATATATTTGGAATGAAATGAGTATATTCGTAATTTCAGTTAAATTTATTTATAATCTGTAGCTAAACTCTTAGCAAACACTGATGCTATTAAATTTTTGTTGGTTTTATTAAGGTATATTTACAAATTGTAATAATGACCAATTTAAAAATACTTCTTTATCACCCTTATGTCTTATTTATTGAAGAGGTCATTCAAATGTTTATCTATTTTTTTAATGGAGTTATCTTTTTAGTATTGAGTCATAAAAGTTCTTCATGTATATTGGAGACAAGTCCTTAGGTGTTTTGAAACTACTTTCATCTAGTCTGTGGTTCCCTTTTAATTTTTCTAATTGTTATTTGAAGGGCATAACTTTGTAATTTTGATGAATTCCAATACTGTATATCCATTTTTATTTTGTGTTTTTATGTTAATTTAAAGAAAATTTTCACCCATGATTGCAAAGATTTTGTTCCTTTATCTTCTTATAGAGGTTTTATAATTTTGCATCCTACACTTCAGTCTATGACCTATGTTAGGTTAATTTTTGTAAATGATGTGAAATAAGAGTAAGTTAGAGAGAGAGAGAGAAAGAGAGAGAGATTTTTCTTTTTGCATATGGCTACCCAGTTGTTGCAGCATCAATTGTTGAAAACACTATTCTTTTCCTATGGGATTGGTTGACCTCTTGGTTTAAAATTAATTTCTGTGTGTATGTCATACTCAAACTTTTAGACAAAATATTTTCATCATTCTAACAAGAGAGTTAGTGGAATGGATTTTTGAGGACTAAGATGTTTTCCTGTGAAGATTAGAAGCAGAAACAAAAGGCATACTGATTCATAGCAATTTCACTTTTATCTCCTATCGTGCTCTGACAGTTTCAGCCGTGTCTCTGTATGCTATTTACAGTGCATATCGTTGAAGTGTGTTTAGGTGTTTGAAAATATTGCGGGGTTTTTTGGTCGCTGTTGTCACTGGATTTTTTGTTTGTTTTGGTTTTACAGATAGCTGCCTTTAAAATATAAACCACAGGTTACAGTAGGTTACATGTGACTTCAAACATAGTACCTGGCATAGAGTAGACTCTAAGTAAATATATATGGAATAAAAGTATAGGTAGGTACAGTTTTAGCAGTTGTAGTTGTTTTGGTAAAAATTTGGAATTCTTTAATGTTGGAGTAGGGAAAGGAGCTATCACTGTGGGCGTTCCAGCTGTTAATTTTCCTTAACTGGAGCAGAATCATTTTATTTTCTTTTTCTAACCTCTTATAAAACAAAATCACAAAAGCCACTTTTAAAAGAAGAGATACTCTTGATAAAAGTTAATTTTTCTGAATGTCACTCTTCTATTTAGGTCTCCTTTTAATTTTGTGCTTAAAATTACATTTGTTTAACAAAATTACATCTAAAATTAAATCTATTTGATAAAATACAACCTACAGAGTACATTTTGACTGATTAGCGTCCATGAATACAATTACACCATTGTCAAGTATTAAAGGAATTTCATGCTCTCTTATGTAAATGAAAACAGCAAGGTTATTCAACATTTTTTTTTCATAAATAGAGATACTCACATCTCACGTGTTCCTCTTTTTTCCCAACAAGCCGGTTGATGTAAGCTATTTCTTTGGAATAAAGGATATGACTGGAGAGTTCTCATATGGCTACTGTTCACTGTTGGTTGAGACATGTAAATTTAACAGACTTTGGTATCTTTATCTCTAAGATAGAGAGAACAATAGATTTGTCCTGAGGATCCAATGAGATTTTACCTTAAAACCTTTTGCACTCTGACTAACACATAAATACTGAAAGCATAAGAGATTATATGCCCTTAAGTTTTCACTTATTTACAAGTGTATTACTCTGTTCTCACACAGCTAATAAAGACTTACCAGAGATTGGGTAATTTATAAAGAAAAAGAGGTCTATATGGTCAAGTTTGGGTCTTGAATATCTTTGCTCGTTTTCTGCCTTGGTGATTGATCTAATAATGTTAATGGGGTGTGGAAGTCTGTCATTATTATTGTGTGGTTATCTAAGTTTCTCTGTAGTTCTCTAAGAACTTGATTTTGTGAATCTGAGTGCTCCTTTGTTGGGTGCATATATATATTTAAGATAGTTAGGTCTTGTTGAATTGAACCTTTTACCATTATGTAATACCTTTCTTTGTATTTTTTGGATCTTTGTTGGTTCAAAGTCTGTTTTGTCTGAAATTAGGATATTAACCCCTGCTTTTTTCTGTTTTCCATTTGCTTGGAAGATTTTTCTCCATCTTTTGACTTTTAGCCTGTGGGTGTCAATGCATGTGAGATGGGTGTATTAGTCCATTTTCATGTTACTGATAAAGAGATACCCAAGACTG
The DNA here is from genome assembly GCA_963573385.1 of Cacajao melanocephalus. NCBI lineage: Eukaryota > Metazoa > Chordata > Mammalia > Primates > Pitheciidae > Cacajao > Cacajao melanocephalus. The sequence goes on along the minus strand of CAUYLG010034930.1, from coordinate 49,861 downwards.
GGTAATTTCTAAAGAAAAAGAGGTTTAATGGACTCACAGTTCCATGTGGCTGGCCATGTGGGAGGCCTCACAATCATGACACAAGGCAAAAGGCACATCTTACATGGCAGCAGATAAGAGAGAATGAGAGCCAAACGAAAGGGGAAACCCTTTATAAAATCATCAGATCTCATGAGACTTAGTCACTGCCATGAGAACAGTATAGGAGAAACCACCCCCATGATTCAGTTGTCTCCCACTGGGTCCCTCCCACAACAAGTAGAAATTATGGGAGCTAAAATTCAAGTTGAGATTTGGGTTGGGACACAGTCAAACCATATCAATGAGCCTATAAGAAAATGAAAATAAAGCAAAGTCATGAATGCCTGTTTCTACCAATTTGACATTTTTTTTCCTCTTAAATTGCCTACCTGGAGGCCAAAAGTCTCATGTACTAGGTGGACGAAGGAATATTTCCACTGGAAAAATTTCAGAGACCAACAGCGTAATTAAGTTTCTAATTCTCATTCAGTGGGAACATTTTGCCAGTAAGTAGTCCCCTTATGGTACCAAAAATAAACCAATCATGTTGGTAATGTTGCTTTGACGGTTGCAATCATAGTAAATTAAAAATATCAACAACAAAAGAAGGGTTTAAGAAGTGAGAATCTTACATGTTTAAGGGATAAAACAGTTGTTTTAATCATTCTGAAATTAATATGAATGATATTGTTGCTTGTTTGCTTTTAGGGCTTCTTTCTCCTTTGATATAATTGTCTCAACCACATTTTGAAGTAGACAGGATATAAATAAATACTTTAGAATATATTTTTGAAGGTCCAGGTTTTTGTATGGAGGTAGGAAAGGCTTCTGAGCCATGTTTTTGTGGGGGAAAATTTGCCTTTGTTAGATCATGTTTTTCTGAGTAGCACCCAACAGAACTGTAGTCAGTCTGATTATTTTAGGCATTTTAACTGCATGAGACTAAATCATCAAAAACTCTTCAGTTGATGAACCCATATGAATATAACTGAGATGTCTATTTCTGATAAGAACTGTTAAGGAAAATAGTCAAAACTCTTACATTATTATTGTGTTTATTGCAAAACCTATTATATGTAGTTGCATGTGATTGATGTTTAATATTAAGCTGGCCAGTTTTGTACCCTCAGTTGATGGTATAGTCATCATGTTTTACGCTAGCAAGAAAATAAGTTCATTTACCTTTTGGTCTTCATTTAAATTAAATTTTAGCTTAGGAAATAGAATCTATTTAATATAAATTTCTATAGAAAAATCATAATTGTAAGGTAATTTTAGAGCCTGAGGAACAACTTGTATGATTTCTTACTAGAAATTTATGTTGAGTAGTTGTTTCTAAATCCAAAAGAAGACATAGGGTATTGTTCTTTTGTTGTATTTCTTAGTGAGCATTATGATTTAAACCTGATATCTGGTCCCAGTTACTCATATTTAGATCTTTTTGGTTTTTTAGGCATCCTTTTGATAAATTTAAATTTAGTTTGTTTTTTCTTCTTTTGAAACGGAGTCTTCCTCTGTCACCCAGGTTGGAGTGCTATGGCATGATCTCGGCTCACTGCAACCTCCGAATCACAGGTTCAAGCAGTTCTCCTGCGTCAGCCTGCTGAGTAGCTAGGATTATAGGCACCTAGGTGTTCCACCACACCTAGCTAATTTTTATATTTTTAGTACAGGCAAGGTTTCAACGTGTTGGCCTGGCTGGTCTTGGACACCTGACCTCAAGTGATTCACTTGCCACGGCCTCCCAAAGTACTGAGATTACAGGCATGAGCCACTGCACATGGCCTTAAGTTTAGTTTTAATTTTAAGTGGTGATGAATATTTCATATAAAAATGCTGTATTTTGTATGTGGATTATATCTGCAAGCTGCAAAGAGTTCGGGACAAGGGAAGGAAAGTGCTTAAAGCAGCTTATAGACTCTGCCAATTATGACAGCTCAAATTACGCATGCTTAATGAGACAATCCTTAGCATTGGGAGAGAGCTTAGATGTTTAAAATTTTCAGATGAGAAACATGTAACAAAGATAATTTACTCTTCCCAAGATATTAATGTTAAAGGTTAGGAGTAAAGCTGCTTCCTACTCAGAGTCACATTTTTACCACATTTTCTTTTGTTTCATGAAGCAGGCTAAGTGCATTTTGATATGTAATCTGTACACATCTAAATAAAATAAGTGGTAACATATTGTATTTGTTTTGTATTTATATTTGATTTCTATCATGTTTTTACATGATTTAAATGTATTTCTATGAGCTACAAATGCATACCATTTACACAATTTTTTTCTCAACCAAAAAATACAAATTCCAAACTTAAAGAAATCTGTGATCTAACAAAAATCTGTAATATAATGTAAATGAAAAATCTGGATTCATCTCTGCATTAATTTTCAATAGTGAAATCAGCAAAGATGCTACTGGAAATATAAAATTTCTGTATGTTTGATAATTCAAAGCTACTTATAAATAAAATATAATGATTAATGTAATCAACATGAAATTTATACTGAACGAAATTTTTTTCCATTGCCAAAATACTACCAGTAATTATCCACCAATATGTCCAGATTACAAAATTACATTTTAAGAATTATAAATGTGGTAGTCTAAAATCTGATATTTATTTTACATAATTTTTAAATTGGTCTTATATGTTTACATATAGCAGAATTATTTTAGATGGATGCATGTATGTGTGTGTATACACATGCAGATACTCATCCACTCACACATGCACAGTTCTTTCAGGAGACTCCTGAGAATGGCTGAGTAAACAGCAATGAACCAGGACCAACAACTATTCTTGATCTCTGGAATGAGATAGACAGGGCCAAACAAACCACATTTTGGCTAATAGGTCATGTGTTCCATCAGGGCCATGTTGAGGTTCATATGCCCTGAGCACTAAATAGACTATTCAGGAATTTGGGATCCAGAAATTCTGGGAGTAAGTTTCAGAGCCACTAGGCTCAGTATCGCTTGGCACTTGTGCCTGGAACTAGGAAGAACAACTCCAGCCTCCAGATATAAAGAGCCCTGGATGTCACAGGTTACAATTATGAGAATTTCAAAACAGATAATAGACCCAGAGATCTGTTGTTTTGAAATGTAGGTTTTATTATTACTCAGGCATTGTGAGGTCAACAGACCAGGAGACAACTGCCATTAAAAGATAGTTTTTTACTCATAATTCCCAAGAGGAGGGGCACCCCCTGATATTCCAGGTCATGTGGAAAAGCACTGATCTAGTCAGGAGGCAGAGGGAGCAAAGGGGAGATGTAAGGAAGCACCTAATTGTGCTTTCTGTATGAAGGAAGGATAAGGCGGGGTAAACAGGTTTAGGATTGGATGGTTTGAATAATTTCAGTAGGCTGTAGGGTATAGGCGCTGTCCTGAATTGTGTGCTTTCTGCCTCTGAGATGACTAGGCAGGGGAATGTTGATTCTGAATATAACAGCCCTGTAGAGGAGGAGGTGGCATGTGTGGGTACTGCACTGGTTAGTTTGCCTATGAAAAGTAGGCTGTGGAGCTAGTCATTTCTCTCTCTAGGAGTACACAAGTGCTGGGAGGAGCTGTCCCTTCCAGGTCAGCCAGGCCCCAAGATGCCAAAACATCAGCATTACAGAAAGTAAAAAAGGATGATTAGGATACCTATGGGCCATTATTCATTTCTTGGGAAGAGTACCAAAAATAATGATGTAGCTACAGTTTTCAAGGTTTTTATTTAAGATTTATATTTTAAAATCAGGAAATGCAAAATATTGATTAAAATGCTATTTTTGTTGATATTCAAATGCATTTCCTACATTATTTTAAACGTTTCTTGAAAACATATTTGAAAATATCTAATCAGTAAAGTATGATGGCAACTTCACAAGTCAGATAATAAGGTAAATCACATGATTTTTCTTCTGTGAGTGATTCAAATACCCACCAATCTGGATGCCCGTTCATTTTGTACCAACAGATGGCACCAGTAGTTAATGGAGAAGGGTTACTACTCAAGCTGGGATAAGTACAGGGATAGAGATTTTCAGCTACTTGTACAGCATTAAGAAACTGAGATATTTTGGATCATGCCATTTGTATAATATATCACCCAAGCCAAAATGCATATGCCTTCTGTTTGGAATGTTTCTCCAAACCTCTTTCTATGCCATCATGCAAACAAGTTCAGAAATTTAAAATAAATTTATTGCAACCCATGTAGAGAGCATATATGTCTTCTGATCAACAGAGACTCCTGTACATAGGATTTAAAAAGACTAATTAATGAGTAACCTGCTAGGACTACTAGTCAACTGTACTCTCAGACTATATGCAGTGCAAGGTAAAGGAAAGAAAAGATACTGAGAATAAATTTTGGTTTTTGGGTTTTTGTTTTTTGTTTTTGAGACAGAGTCTTGCTCTGTCGCCCAGGCTGGAGTACAGTGGCATGTTGTCAGCTCACTGCAACCTCCGACTCAAGTGATTCTCATGCCTCAACCTCTGGAGTGGCTGGGATTACAGGCGCACGCCACCACACCCAGCTAATCTTTTCATTTTTGGTAGAGATGGGGATTCACCATGTTGGCCTGGGATGGTCTCGAACTCCCAACCTCTATTGATCTGCCTGTCTTGGCCTCCCAAAGTGCTGGGATTACAGGCATGAGCCACTGCTCCTGGCCTGAGAACAATTTTGAATTGTTCTTATTTTTAGGACTCACGTTTCTAGTGCACATAAATAAAAGGCATACACCACAAAACTCCAGCCTCGATGACAGAGTCAGACTACATCTCAAAACAAAACAAAACAAAAACCAGCAAATGGTAGGAATTAGAATATTATTAACACCAAGGCCAAGGTATGTGAACCACGTTAAGAAGGACATGTAGTTAACCATCAGACAATGCTGATGTGCAAGTAAGTAGGAAACTACTGGCCATGTGGGACAAGGCATTTCCATAGAGTGGGGATGAGAGAAACTCTTTTGCAGTGAACTAAAATATAAATGCATGAGTAAAAATAAAAGGAAATATTTTGAGGTGCTTGACAAAAAGTCATAGTAGATCGTGCCTTGACAAAAAAGAGTTGATGAAAACTGTAAAAAGTGAGCACTTTTGTAGTGAGATAATGGCCCAGAGGAGAGAGTGAGATTAAATAAGAAAGAGAAATCTCAGGAAGTAAGTAGGCACATGTAGTAGGCAAAGGAGCAAGAGAGCCCAGAGCCAAGATCACAGTTTTAAACTTGGTGACAGGAAGAATGTGATGTCATCAACCAAGAGAGAGAAGTCAGAAATAGAAGCATTTGTCTAAGAAGCCTCTGTCATCGAGGCTGGAGTTTTGTGGTGTAGAAGCATTTGTCATCATATGCTTATGATTTTTAGTAACTACTTGGCCATCCATGGAGGCAGTGGACCATCTTGTGCTAAAATGGCCTTGGGACTTCTGATGGTTCACCACACGGGAATATTTGTATAAGAGAGAATACCATTGTTACGCGTATGATTTTTCAGTAGCCACTTGGCCATCCTTGATGGTCTTAGGACTTCTGATGGTCCACTACATAGCCCCAGGCCATAGAATAAAATGTTTATGGTCTCATCACATGCACAGCTCTTGTGTCACGGGACATATTTATTTAAAATATACTATATGACACACTAGGAAATGTGTCAGAATATAGAATTTCTAATTATTGGCCAGTCTTTCAACTCATGTGATTTTTGGATTATTTGTTAGGTTCTTTGGATCTCAGTTTTCCTCATTTGAAGAATCAAGGGTATTGAACAGATGATTTCAAAGATTTACTACTTCAGTTTGGATTTTTTTATTTGTATTTATTAGATTGTCTTCATCATTTCTAATTTCAATACTTAAAAATGTGTCGTCACGCTCAAATGCTTATTTGATGAATGGCCTTACATTATTTTTAAGAACATAATGTTTTAAGTATAAATTGAATTGACATGGGAAAATACTTTAAGTGTATGTGTTTCTTTAAGGGACTGTGGACAAATAATTAGAAGTATTGTTCTTCAAAGTTATAACTGCTGTTGTTCATGATTTCAGTTATTAGGCCACTGCAAAAGTAATTGCGGCTTTTGTCATTAAAGGTAACAGCAATTACCTTTGTAATTAAATAGCAAAGAAAAGGTGTCTCAGGAAGTAATTACTTTTGCAGTTACTTTTGCACCAACCTAATAAATAAATGTATCAAAATTTTTAATATGTCAAATACAGCAAATATAGTTCTACCGTAAGATATATAAATTATCTCTTCTACATGTGCTTAATGAATATGAAATGTAAGTAATTTGAATATCTACTCAAATCCTACTAGATTCTAGTAAATGATGTTTAAATGGTGAGAGAAAACACATATTTTGCATCATTGTCCATTTTAATTGCTATATGTGTATTCATTTAGTTCTCACAAGCACCCTATCAGTTAGGTATTATTGTCCCCACTCCAGAGATGCAGAAATGAGGAAGAAAGAGGTTACAGAATTGACCGACGTCATACTGATAGCGGTGCTACAGCAAATCTGGCTTGCCTAGCTGAACTCTGAACTGTCTGCTGTGCTGCCCCACTCAGTGATGAAACACAGGTTGTCCTGTCTGTATGCTGTGCCCCACTGTAGTTCATCACTGCCCTAGAAATACCCATAATTCATCCGTTCTCTCCTCGATGAACATTTGGACTGCTTCTGAGTTTCAGCTGTTAAAAAACACTTCTGCCATGAACAGCCTTATACATGTCTCTGCCTTTACATTTTTCAGGAGTTTCTCTTTATTACATACCCAGGAGTTAAAATTCATCTTAATAGGCTGATGCCAAATAATTTTCCAAAATGGTTGTCAAATTGTATTCCCATCAGCAGTGGAAGTGATTCTGTAGACTTTTTTGCCTCACTTGGAATTCTTAATCTTGGTAGAATGAAGCAGAAATAATTCATCAGGTGGGAAAAAGGGAGGCAGAAATCTTGTTTCTTCAGACTTATCAGAAGTCAGACCTCAGGCACATTTTTTAACCTTTCTGAACATCATTATATAACTTTGTAAATTAAAGATATTTTATTTAACCTGCTAAACATAGTCTCTACATAAAGGTGATCAGTGTAAGAACTGAAAATGTGAAAGACATTCAAATAGACCAGAAGCATCATTGTACTCTTAATAAGAAACAAGTTACCTTCAAAATCATTATACTGTTTTAAAAAAATTAAAAGAAGTATAGGAAAAAGGTCCGTGATCAGCAAGGATTATCCAATATTTTTATTGAAAGTATTCAAACTTTTTGAATTGGCAGACATTTTACTCTTCACTACACATCTACATATATATTTTAAATACATGTTTAAAAACATATATATTTTAAATACATATATATTTTAAATGACCTGTTCTGGCATGTCACTATAGATGAAAAGATAAACAAGATTTAAAGGTCTTAAAGCAATTGATACATTGAATGAAATGGACATGAGGTTTTGTCCTGGAGTCAGATGTAGAGACAGTGGAGCAGAAGTTATCAGTCCCTGGTAGAGTGATATTAAGCTACAGACATGCACTAACCATCATGGAAACACAGATTAAGGCCTAATGCTAATGCTAGCTTTATCCAGCTTGAGGACAGTAAGAGAGCCAGTGGGAAAGTGATGACCCAAGAGCTGAGACTTTAGCGGTCAATAGGTTCTAATTCCAAGGGCCAGTTATATTGGTTATCTCCAGGAAATGCATCCACACCAGCATTTAATTCAGCCCTAAAGCAATATATTACTGCAAGCAGAAAACACAAGTTAATACATAAAAATTCAATTCAGAGGCGTCCATGAATGTCTTTGAATGCCTAATTGAACAGCAGCTTTGGCTAGTTCCTTAGCTTCTAATGGCGGTTTATTTCCTGAATTCTAAATACCACAAAATGATGGTTCTTGTGACATTTTTCTCTTATCAATTTGAAGGAAGCATCAGGATTTGCTTACATGTCTTATAGATGTCATCAGTGGTTTTAATAAGAAGCACTTTAAAAAGATTATTTTAATTTAAGCTTCAATAAGTGTCATACATGTACACACATACATGTATATCTACAAAATTATGGAGAAGTGAGGTAAGCCAAATTCCATTACTTATACAAGCTACTTGCAAAAGGATAATTGCCATATGAATACCATCTTGACATTAAAATTAAAACCCCAAGGCAAAATGGATTTTGATTAAGAAATCTTGACATTGACAAAAACTGCTCAGAAAATGTCACCAAGAAGCTGATTGCTAATGCCCATGTATGTAATTGCCAGCATTATTCAACCAAAGCACACAAGTATGCACTCAAGAAATACATAGCACTACTAAGGAGACAAATTCTGAAACTCTATGAAATATGGAAATTAATTTAAGCTATTGTTAATTACTCCTAGAGAATGATGAAAGTTTGTGTTTTTATATTTAATTTATTTATTCATGTATTTATTTATATTGAGACAGGGTCTTTTTTTTAACCTAGGCTGGAGTGCAGTGGCACTATCATAGCTCATTGCAGCCTCAACCTCTAGGGCTCAAGTGATCCTCCTGCCTCAGCCTCCCAAATAGCTGGGCCTACAAGCATGCACCACCACACTTGACTAATTTATTTTTATTTTTATTTTGAGGCAGAGTCTTGCTCTGTTGCCCAGGCTGGATTGCAGTGGCATGATCTCAGCTCACTGCAACCTCTACCTCCTGGATTCAAGCACTTCTCCTGCCTCAGCCTTCTGAATAGCTGGGACTACAGGCACGTGCCACCATGCCCAGTAGTTTTTGAATTTTTAGTAGAGACGGTGTTTCACCATGTTGGCCAGGATGGTCTTGATCTGTTGACCTTGTGGTCAGCCCACCTCGGCCTCCCAAAGTGCTGGGATTACAGGCGTGTGCCACCACCCCTGGCCAAATTTTTTATTTTTTGTACAGATGAGGATCTCACTATGTTGTCCTGGCTGGTCTCAAATTCCTGAGCTCAAGCAATCCTCCTGCCTTGGCCCCTCAAAGTGCTAGAATTATAGGTGTGAGCCACTGTGCCTAACCTGTTGTTGATTTTAGAAATAGTAAGCACCTCAGTGTTAGTAAGCAGTGTACCTTCTTAATGCTATTGCTGTCAGCTGTTTTCAGTGAATAGCTTTCCTTTTACATTCAAATTTATTTAATGCATATACCATGGAGAAGGAAGAAGGTACATACCTAAGATTCTATGTATCTTAGCATAAATTTGCTTATTTAGGCCATTAGTAATTTAAATGTAATTCAGGGATATTGAATTACTTAATACTAGTCTTTAAAAACAATTAACTCTTACTTCTGAAACACTTTGTTTCTATAAAGACAAAACTTCCGGGTCAGAAGGCATGAATGATAATTTACTGATTGGAATTATAATCAAGCAAAACTTTTCACTTCAGATACTCCTTTTGTAAAGTCACATATCTTAATTCCCCAAGTCAACAGCATTTAAGTAATAGAACAGAGTGTCTACTTTCTGGCACTTGGGATTTCCTATCAGCCTGTTCATATATACACACTGTTAGTTTTAAGGTGCTATATTCTCCAACTCTTGTGACTTTCCATTATAATGTAGGCTTGGTGAACCCCTGATATTAGGATTTCTGTATATATAAATGAATATGGTATGTTTTGCTTTTAATATCAACTACTTCTTGATTACTTTTTTGTATTAGCCACACAACTATAAATGAAATACAATCATTGCCCTCAAAGAGCTCAGAATCTGGAGGGAGCTGGTTATCAGAGGGATAAAAGTTGATAACGTGTAGTGACAGATGCATAGACTACCTGCCTGGTAGGTACAAGCACATGGTGATCCATGTCCTTGGGAGGAGCAAAAACAGAGTCATGTGGCAGTTGACCATTGAGCTGGAGATGAGCAAAGGTTTGCCAGACCAAGAAGGGGAAACAATGGCAGGTAGGCAATTCCAACAGAAGGGAACATACCTACAAAAGCACGCAAAACATGGCTGAGTGTTCTTGCATGCTGTGCTATTATAGAGACAGGGATAGATACTCAGAGCTTGTGCACCAGGAAAAGCACAGGAAGGAAATACCTAGACAGTGTGCTCATCTAATCAGTTCTGAGTTCAAGAAAAACTGTTGTCTGTTTGTTTGTTTGTTTGTTTATTTTGAGATGGAGTCTTGCTCTGTCACCCAGGCTGGAGTGCAGTGGTGTGATCTCAGCTCACTGAAGCCTCTGCCTCTGCCTCCTGCATTCCAGCAATTCTCCTGCCTCAGCCTCCCAAGGAGCAGGGATTATAGGCACATGCTGCCACGCCTGGCTAATTTTTGTATTTTTAGTAGAGACGGGGTTTCACCATGTTGGCTAGGATGGTCTCGATCTCCTGGACTCATGATCAGCCCACCTTGGCCTCCCAAAGTGCTAGGATTACTTGCATGAGCCACGCACCCAGCCCAAGAAAAACCTTTATCTTTGCATCCTGATGAAGCAAAAATATGTGGACTCCATGATTAAGTGACAACAAGCCATGATAGTCTTACATCTTTCTTAAAGCAAAACTTTGAAGGCTGCAGAGTGGAAAGGTTTTGCTGCTAAAATTTTTCTACTGTGTTAGTCTGTTCTTATGTTGCTAATAAAGACATACCCAAGACTGTGTAATTTATAAAGAAAAGAGGTTTAATTGACTCAAACTTCAGCGTGGCTAGGAAGGCCTCAGGAAACTTACAATCATGGAAGAAGGGGAAACACACATCCTCTTTCACATAGCGGCAGCAAGGAGAAGTGCTGAGCTAAAGGGGGAAGAGCCCCTTATAAAACCATCAGCTCTCATGAAAGCTCACTCACTATCATGAGAACAGCATGAGGGTAACTACCCCCACGATCAAATTACCTCCCACTAGGTCCCTCCCATGACATGGAGAATATGGGAACTACAATTCAAGATGAGATTTGGGTGGGGACACAGCCAAACTATATCATGCACTGACTTAGACTTTAGATTTGTATCCTAAATCTTGACTGTAGGTTACAGACTATCTCTAAGCTATTTGTCCCCGGTAAAGTGTAACATCTTCTCATTTAAGCAAACAAGAGTTTCCTTTGATCACTTATAATAAATATTGTTTTCTTTTTTTAATATATATATGTATATACATATATTATTGCACTTTAGGTTCTCGGATACATGTGAAGTACATGCAGGATTGTTGCATAGGTACGTGCATGGCAATGTGGTTTGCTGCCTCTATCCCCATCACCTATAGCTGGCATTTCTCCCCATGTTATCCCTCCCCAACTCCCTGCTCCCCGCTATCCCTTCTCTAGTCCCCAACAGACCCCAGTGTGTGATGCTCCCCTCCCTGTTTCCATGTGTTCTCATTGTTCAACACCTGCCTATGAGAACATGCATTTGATTTTCTGTTCTTGTGTCAGTTTGCTGAGAATGATGGTTTCCAGGTTCATCCATGTCCCTACAAAGGACACGAACTCACCGTTTTTTATGGCTGCATAGTATTCCATGGTGAATATGTGCCACATTTTCCCTGTCCAGTCTATCATCGATGACAAATGACATGATTTCATCCTTTTTAATGACTAACTAGTATTCTGTTGTGTACATAAAACACATTTTCTTTATTCACTCATCCATTGATGAACCCAGATTGGTTCCATATCTTCACTATTGTGAATAGTACTGTGATAAACAGGGGAGGGCAGTTTATCTTTTCCTGTGCACAGATCACCCATTTGCACTATGTTTAAATTTTGCAGGGAATCTTCATCAGCTGAGTGTCTACAGGTGTGTTTTGCCCTGTTCATATTTATAATTGCATTCCTTGTCAGTGCCAAAAGTCAGACATATTCCCATCACCTGTTGCTGACACAGGACAGCACTGCTTTTCCTCACTGTTATTTTAGTAGAGTTTTACAATCTACTCTTACTTTGAGGATAAGAAGAACAATCTTGATTAATGCACAGAAACGCCTTCAAATGTTTTCACAATTTTCCTCTGCATATGTTTTATATTGCACTCCAAAAATGTATCCCTTAGCTGGAGCTGTGCTTGCTTTCCATGTCACCATTTCATTCTCATGTATGCTCATTTTAAACTGTTCCTCAGTAATTTAACACAACTTTGAGCTGACACTGTGGTCAGAGCAATGAGCGTCTTCTTTATTCCTGAGTGTCACCAAGCAAGTAAGAAATGCCTGTGGGTGTCAGAGACAGGTTCGTGTAATTGTCAGGGGTGAGGGAGGAGAGGAAGAAGAGAGAAGGAAAAGACATGGGAAGGAAACATGGAAGAAGGTAGAGCAAAAGAAGAGAAAAAGAAATGAGTCCACTTTGTAGCAGAAGACACACACACACACCAAGATTACATCGATGATGAAACCAATTTAAAACCGTTCTAAAGGTAATTTAGGGTTTTGAAGGATTTTCTTGTGGAAGGAGCCTATACCATGCCCCAAAAGGGCTAACTGAAGACCAGGAACTGAGATACAGGACCAAATGGGGCAGAGAAACCAGGAGGAGTGGAGAGGTGGGGTTGCAGTGAGCCTGAACGAATTTCCAAAGTGGAGTGCAAGACAGTCATAGTGTTTTTAATGGGGCAATTTGTTTCGAGTCCCAGAGTTAGGGATGACAGGTCAGGACCTAGAAGCGGGTCTTCTGACCCCACTGTGGAACACACTCATCTCTGAGGCCCAGACCCTGCAGCAGGGCAGCACATCTGATTATGTGACTCTGACAAAATGTCAGAGAAATGAAAACAAATGGCTGAGCAGTCCCTGGGGGTATAAAGAGTTCAGTTATTAAGCTCCCCGACCAGAAACATCGAGATTTAGTCATCTAGGATGATTTTATTCCATTTTCTATTATGGGCTGCACCACATAAATCTGTGTTTTATTGCTGGAGTGAGATGCCAGATAATTTCAAGATTACTTTTGGCACTGTCTGAGTTGGCTCACTGCTGTGCCGACAAGTGCTTGTGGAAAATTAGCAGCAATGATATTAATCACCTTCTTTGGGGCTTCCTCCACCCCAGCCCTGCTAGAGCTTTGTTTTGTCCTTCTTCCAAAAAACAAAAAAGTTTCTTCTAAAATGCAAATATCTCAAGCGGAATTAGAGAGTGGGGTGGGGTCACGAAAGAGAGGTGGTAGTCTGTCTGAGACACGGGAGAGCTGGGATGTAATGAGGCATCCATTGTGTGATGCTATTTTTATGTCGTATTTCTCATGCTTGGAATCCTCTGGGATGAGACTGCTGGAAAATGGAAAGAAAAGTGACTGAAGAACATAAAAGTATAGCCAGTTTCCTTCTTTGATCAGCACATTCAACTGGTGCAATACAGGGATGTAAAGGAAGGCAAGAAATGGAGGTGGATGAATGGACGGGTGGATGGATAAGGGTTTTTAACGCACACAGAACCACACACCCAGACACGTACATACAGTCATGTAGCTATGAAAAAGGCAGTTTATTTTCGGGCCAACCGCCTTGACAATTGATGCTTTCATTCTCTGTCTTGCAATGTCCCCATTAGCCACTCTAGTGCCCTCAAACATTCTCCTATCAAAAGCTGATTTCTTTCTTTCTTTTTTTTTGTTAACTTTTATTTTAGGTTCGGGAGTACATGTGAAGGTTTACTATATAGGTGAACTTGTGTCACAGGGGTTTGCTGTACAGATTATTTTCTCACCCAGGTATTAAGCCTAGTACCCAATAGTGATTTTTCTGCTCCTCTTCCTCCCACCCTCAACTAGACCTCAGTGTCTGTTGCTTCCTTCTTTGTGTTCATAAATTCTCATCATTTAGCTCCCACTTGTGAGAACGTGCAATATTTGGTTTTCTGCTCCTGTGTTAGTTTGCTAAGAATAACTGCCTCCAGCTCCACTGATGTTCCTGCAAAGGACATGATCTTGTTCTTTTTTTATAAAATAGCTGATTTCTTGAGAATTCTGAGCTTAGGTCAGAAAATGTATCAGTTTCAGTTACTGCATCATCTACCCAAGGAGGTTCTGCTTTTGATAGAATAGCAACTTTGTCATCTCAGCACCTAGCACAGTGCCTGGCATTTAGTAGGTCCTTTATAAATATTTATTGAATTAAATGTAAGCCTCACATCCAAACTTATCCAGAGAACAAAAGGGTTTGCTTCCCACTGCAGAAATTTCTGATATTAAGCAAACTATTTCTGGGGGGCAGTATGGTTAAGCAGACAACTGGGGTTTCTTGGGAAGCCAACTTAGAAGTTGCCAAGCATTGCCTATGAACAAGGTTGGCTCTGATTGCTATTATTATGTACATGCAAATCCACATAAACAGTCCTCATTGTGGACCAAGAGCACCCGAGAGTTCTTTAAGCCATTATTTGCAAACTCCAGCCATTCACAGGTCCTCTCTCCACTACTTTTCTGTTTCTTTACCTCACACTCCCTTTATAGCTATTTGGTCCTAAACTTTCCCTGTCATTCAGCTAATATTTCCCTCCTGGTCACTCCCCAACTCTGGATGTTTTCTACTCATATTATCTCCCCCGCACACCCGGTGTTGACCTGTCTGTGTTCTCTTCAATGACTCTGGACAGCACCACCTGCATCTTCCAGTTGGGCTCAGCTGATGGAGGCATCATCAGGAGACAGGTCTATGGGAGGAGAGTGAGGAGGTGGAGTATTCCCCACTACTCCTTTCCTTCCCTGTGGTTTTCATGGTGGCTGCGACACTTTACAACACAGCTTCTTCTGGGTGGTCTCGCTTTCATGGTTTCAGCTCTTGCTAGGTTTGCTAACACCACTTGTTTTCTTGCCCCATCCAGCGTATAGGGCAATGGTTCCCCACTAATGCTGGTTGTTGGGTACCTCATCATCTATTGTTGGTCCTTTGAGTATTTTGCCTATTTCTAGCTAGAACCCCGATTAATAGAACCATTTTCTAATCCTTTCTATTGTATCTTTTAAACTCCCTTCCTTTCCTTGTCAACAAATATCTGTATCTTTTCCTTTTCTTCTTAAACACCTTCTATCTTTTCACTTAAACTAAAAACATTTTCTCCACTGCAAATATCACATGCTTTGAAACTCGCTTAAATGCAAGCTTCTCTTTCTCCCATATACCCTATGTCTTGGGACTAAGTGGGGGAGCTCATGGCTGTTTTCATTGCGTCATCCTGCAGCTTCTAGAACTTTAGATTACCTTAGACATTCTACATCCCCCTTTCCCTCTGATGTCTCACTTGCCCTTCATAGTGACTGGTTTCCCTGCCCTGCTCAAATCCCCAACTATCCCACAAGCTAAGGACATTCTTCCCGAGGATTCAGCTTTGGCTTATCTTCCTATTCACTTATCTCTTCATCCATTCTCACATATTGTAGGAACTCAATAAATGAGAGCAAATATTACTGTTCCCTTCAGTCCCCCAATAGTCTGATCTATTTTCCATTCTTTTAATAAAAACTTCAATCTTCACCTTTGCCACCTCATTTTTTTGTTTTTGCTTTCTCTTTACTCCTTTATTTCCTAACAATCTTAACTTTTGTCCATCATTCATTGAAAGTTCTTTTTTTTTGAGATAGACTCTCGCTCTGTCGCCCAGGCTGGAGTGCAACGGTGTGATCTCGGCTCACTGCAACCTCTGCTTGCTGGGTTCAAGTGATTCTCCCTTCTCAGCCTCCCGAGTAGCTGAGATTACAGGCACTTGCCATCATGCCTGGCTACTTGTCTTGAAGTCCTGACCTCAGGTGATCTGCCCGCCTTGGCCTTCCAAAGTGCTGGGAGTACATGAGTGACCCACTGCGCCTGGACTGAAAGTTTTCTTTAAAGGTCATCACTGAGGTCTCAGTTGCTAAATATAATGATTCCTTTTCAGTTTATCCTACTTTTTGCTGCACTTTAATGTAACATTACAAATATTTTTGAATGTGTTCTAGGTGCCTGCTACTGTGCCATGTGACCTTGTAGGCCAAAACTCCTCATATGATTTTTGTAATCTGTATATATTTTTTGTGTGTACTTTGAATATTTTCTATTTATTTATTTTGCTGTTATTGATACATAATATTTACATATTTATGGAGTACATGTAAGTGCTTATTATTTTTTTTAAGATGGAGTCTCTGTTGCCCAGGCTGGAGTGCAGTGGCATGATCTCAGCTCACTGCAACCTCTGCTACCCGGGTTCAAGCAATTCCCCTGCCTCAGCCTCCCAAGTAGCTGGGATTATAGGTGCCTGCCACTGTGCCCAGCTAATTTTCATATTTTTAGTAGAGACGGGGTTTCACTGTCTTGGCCAAGCTGGTCTTGAACTTCTGACCTTGTAATCCACCTGGCTTGGCCTCCCAAAGTGCTGGGATTAAAGGTGTGAGCCACCATGCCTGGCCCATGTGAGTACTTTTTACTTGCACAAAATATGTAATGATCAAGTCAGAATATTTGGGGTATCCATCACCTTAAATATTTATTATTTATAGGTGTTGGCATCAAGTCCTCTCTTCTAGTTACTTTGTAGTATGCAAAATTTTCTTGCTAAGTATAGTCACACTAGTCTGCTGTCAAACATTAGAACTTTTTTTCTTCCATATAGCTGTATGTTGGTACCCAGTAGCCAACTTCTTTTCATCCCCCTCTCATACACTCATCCTTCACAGTCTCTGGTATCTATCATTCTATTCTCTATGTCCATGAGATCAAATATTTTAGCTCCCATATATGAGTAAGAAAATGCAGTACTTGACTTTCTGTGCCTGGCTTATTTCACTTCACACAATGATTTCCAGTTCCATCTATGTTGCTGGAGATGACAGGACTCTATTTTTATGGCTGAATAGTATTCCATTGTGTCTATATAACAAATTTTCTTTATTTGTCTGTTGATGAACATTTAGGTTGAAATCATATCTTTGCTATTGTGAATAGTACTGCAATAAACATGGGGGTAAGGGAACCCTTTGATGTACAGATAAATTTTTGGAAGTGAGATTGTTCACTACTGAGAAATCTCAGTATTGTTTTACATAGTGGTTCTGTTAATTTACATTCTTATTGACAGTATATAAGAGTTCCCTTTTCTCTTTATCCTCATCAGCATCTGCTATATTTTTTCTTTTTAATAGTAGCCATTCTAATTATCTATATCACATCATATATGTTATATCATATCATAATATGATTTGCATTTTCCTGATAATTAGTGATGTTGAGCACTTTTCCACATAACTGTTGATCATTGTATGTGTTCTTTTGGGAAAGGTCTATTTAGGTCCTTTGCTCATTTTTAAGGGGGTTATTATTATTTTTTACTGTTAAGTTGTTTGAGTTCCTTTTATATTCTGGATATTAATCTCCTGTTGGATGAAAAGTTTGCAAATATTTTCTTCCTTTCAAGAG
The DNA here is from genome assembly GCA_963573385.1 of Cacajao melanocephalus. Taxonomy (NCBI): domain Eukaryota; kingdom Metazoa; phylum Chordata; class Mammalia; order Primates; family Pitheciidae; genus Cacajao; species Cacajao melanocephalus. The sequence goes on along the minus strand of CAUYLG010034930.1, from coordinate 32,470 downwards.
CTTGTTGAATTTTTTTTTTTTTCTGTGCTCAGGCTTTTCAGTTTAATGTAGTCCTATTTGTCATTTTTGTTTTTGTTGTCTATATATTTGAGGTCATGGCCATAAAATCTTGCCTAGACCATTTACTGAAGAGTTTTTCATATTTTTCTTCTAGTAGTTTTATAGTTTTGGGTTTTATGTGTAAGTCTTTAATCCATCTTAAGTTGACTTTTGTGTATAGTGAAGATAGGGATCCAGTTTCATTCTTCTGCATATGGTTATCCAGTTTTCCCAGCATCCATTTACTGAAGATGCCATCTTTTCCCCAGTGTATGCTATTGGCAGCATTGTTGAAGATCAGTTGGCTGTAAATACATGGATTTATTTTTGGATTCTCTATTCTGTTCCATTGGTCTATGTGTTGATTTTTATACCAACAACCATGTTGTTTTGGTTACTATAGCTTTGTAATATGTTTTGAAGTCAGGTAGTGTGGTGACTTGACTCCCATCCACTCCCCTTTTTCCCTTCCCCTCTCCTCCCTTCCCCCTTCCCTCTTCTCCCCTCCCCTTCCCTCCCTTCTCCTCTCCTTTCCTCTCCTCTCCTTTTCTTTTCTTTCTTCTCATTTCTCTTTTCTTTTTTTGGAGACAAGGTTTTGCTCTGTCATCCAGGCTGGATTGGAGTGCAGTGGTGTGATCATGGCTCACTGCAGCCTTTGCCTCCAGGGCTCAAACAATCCACCTGACTCAGCCTCCTGAGTAGCTGGGATTGCAGGCTCTCTTCCTTTTTCCTTTTTGGCTCAGGATTGTTCTGGCTGTTCTGGCTCTTTTTTGGTGCCATATAAATTTTAGGATTTTTCTTCTATTCCTGTGAAAAATGATGTTGGTATTTTAATAGGAAGTGCATTGAATCTGCAGACTGCTTTGGGAAGTATAGTTATTTTCATGATATTAATTCTTCTGATTCATGACCGTGAGATGTCTTTCCATTTGTTTTTGTCTTCCCATTTGTTTTTGTCTTCTTCAATTTCTTTCACAGGTGTTTTATCATTTTCCTTATAGAACTCTTCACCTGCTTGGTTACATTTTTTCGCAGGTATTTTAGTTCATGTTTTTGTAGCAACAGTGACAAAAAATGATTCCTTCTTGATTTCCTTTTTACTGTTTCAATATTGGTGTACAGAAATGCTACTGATTTTTGTAGGTTGATTTTGTATCCTGAAACTTTACTGAATTCATTCATTAATTTTAAGAGTTTTTTTGGTGGAGTCTTGTATTTCTAAATATAAAAACATGTTGTCTGCAAAGAGGGACAATTTGACTTTCTCTTTTCCAATTTGGATGACTTTTATTTATTTCTCTTGCCTGATTGTTCTGGCAAGGACTTCTAGTACTATGCTGAATAGGAGTGGCAAAAATGGGCATCCTTATCCTGTTCTAGTACCTGGAGAAAAGGCTTTCAACTTTTCCACATTCAGTATATTAGCTGTGGTTTTGTCTTATGCGACCTTTGTTATTTTGAGATATGTTTCTTCTATGCCTCATTTGTCGAGAATTTTTATCATGAAGAGTGTTAAATTTTTGGGTTTTCCCTTTCATTATATTGATGTGGTATATCTTGTTTATTGATGTATGTATCTTGAATGATGCATACTGCTACAAATCCTACTTGATCATGGTGTATTATCTTTTTGGGATGCTGTTGGATTCAGTTCGCTAGTATTTTGTTGAAAATTTTTGTATCTATGTTCATAAGCCATATTGGCCTGTAGTTTTATTTTTTTATTGTGTCCTTGTCTGGTTTTGGTATCAGGGTGACATTGGCTTATAGAATGAGTTGGGGGAATTCCCTTCTCTTCAACTTTTTGGAATAGTTTTGAGGAGGATTGGTATTAGTTATTGTATTAGTCCATTCTCACACTGCTAACAAAGATATAACCAAGGCTGGGTAATTTATAAAGGAAAAAGGTTTAATTGGCTCACAGTTCTGCATGGCTAGGGAGGCCTCAGGAAACTTGCGATCATGGTGGCAGGGGAAGCAAACACGTCCTTCTTCACATGGTAGCAGGAAGTAGAAGAAGGTGTACCCAGCAAAGGGGGAAGCCCCTTATAAAACCATCAGATCTTGTGAGAACTAACTTGCTATCACGAGAACGGAATGGGGGAAACTGCCTCCATGATTCAATTATGTCCACCTGGTTTCTTTCATGACACATGGGGATTATGGGAACTACAATTCAGGATGAGATTTGAGTCCAGGGACACAGCCAAACCATATCAGTTATCCTTTATACATTTGGCCGAATTGAACAGTGAATCCATCTGGTCCTGGGCTTTTCTTTGTTGGGAGATATTTTGTTACTGATTCAATCTTGCTGCTTGTTTTTAGTCTATTCAGGTTTTTGGTTTCTTTCTCATTCAATCTTGGTAGGTTGTATTTGTGTAGGAATTTATCAGTTTCCTCTAGGTTTTCCAGTTTGTTAGCATATAGTTGTTTGTAAGAGTCTCTGATGATCCTTTGCATTTCTGGTATCAGTTGTAAGGTTTCCTTTTTCATTTCTGATTATGTTTTTTGGGTCTTCCTTTTTTTGGTTAGTCTAGCTAGAGGTTTATTAATTTTGCTTATCTTTTTGAAGAATCAACTTTTTATTTTGTTGATCCTTTATATGTTCATTAGTCTCTATTTCATTTAGTTCTGGTCTGATCTTTGTTATTTCTGCTGATTTTGCATTTGCTTTTTTCTTGTTTTTCTAGTTTCTCAAGGTACATTATTAGACTGTTTATTTGAAATCTTTCTCTTTTTTTTGACATAGGCATTTATTGCTATAAACTGCCCCCTTAGCACTACTTTTGCTGTATCTCACAGGTTTTGATATGTTGTAGTTCCATTTTCATTTGTTTCCAGACATTTAATTTCTTCATTCCCATTGGTTCTTCAGAAGCATGTTGTTCAATTTGTATGTATTTGTATAGTTTGCAATGTTCCTCTTAGTTTTGATTTCTAGTTTTATTTATTGTGGTCTAAGAAGACACTTGATATAACTTTGATTTTTAAAAATTTGTTGATAATTGCTTTGTGGCCTATCACATGGTCTATTTTGGAAAATGCTTCATGTACTGATGAGAAAAATGTGTATTTTGCCAATGTTGGATAAAATGTTCTATAAATGTCTATTAGGTCCATTTGGTGTAAGGTCCAATTTAAACCCAATGTTTCTTTGTTGATTTTCTGTCTAGATTATCTGTCTAATGCTGAGAGTCAGGTGAAGTCCCCAAATATTATTGCTTTGGAGTCTGTCTCTCTCTTTAGACCTAGTTAATATTTGCTTTATCAATCTGGGTGCTCTGGTGTTAGATGCATATATATATTTAGAATTGTTATGGCTGGGCACAGTGACTCACTCCTGTAATCCCAGCACTTTGGGAGGCTGAGGCAGGCAGATCACTTGAGACCAGGAGTTCAAACCAGCCTGGCCAACATGGCAAAACCTCGTATCTACTTAAAAAAAAAAAGTTAGCTGGGCATTGTGGTACACACTTGTAGTCCCAGCTACTTGGGAGGATGAGGCATGAGAATTGCTTGAATCCAGGACATGGAGGTTGCAGTGAGCTGAGATTTCTCACTACACTCCGGCCTGTTATTTTTTTGAACTCCTGGCCTCGAAAAAAAGAAAAAGAATTGTTATCTTCCTTTATCCTCTTGCTGAAATGATCCCTTTATCATTATAATTTTCTTTCTTTATTTATTGTTTTTGATTAAAAGTTTGTTTTGTCTGATATAAGTAAAGCTACTTCTGCTCATTTTTGGTTTCCATTTGCATGGAATATCTTTTTCCATTCTTTTACTTTTAGTCTATATGTGTCTTTACAGGTAAATTGTCTTTCTATAGGTAGCCTATAATTGGGTCATATTTTGTTTTAAAATTACTTCAGCTAGTCTATATCTTCTAAGTGGAGAATTTAATTCATGTACATTCAAGGGTATTATTCATATGTGAGGTTTTGTTCCTTTCATATTGTTAATCAGTTTCTGGTTGTTCTGTATATCCTTCATTCCTTTCATTTTCTTTTACTTTTTGCCTTTTTCATTTGTTGGTCTTCTATAGTGGTACCATTTGGATCTTTTCTCTTCATCATTTGTGTTTTTGCTTTACCAGTGAGTTTTAGACTTTAATGTGTTCACATGATGGTAACTCTGTCCTTTCTCTGCCAGGTTCAGTACTCTCTTGAGCATTTCTTGCCTGGTCTGGTGTAATCAATTCTCTCAACATTTGTTTGTTGGAAAATACTTTATTTCTTCTTTATTTATGAAAGATAATTTTGCTGGTTATAGCATCCTTGGGTGGCAGTTTTTTTCTTTCAGGACTATGAATATATAATTCTATTATCTCCTGGTTTGTACAGTTTCTGCTGAGAAGTCTGCTGTTAGTCTGATGAGGGTTTCTTTACAGGTGACTAGATGCTTTTCACTTGCAGTTTTTCTCTCTCTCTCTCTTTTTTTCATTTCCCTATTGTCCCACTAGAGGATCTTGCTATTGTTAGAATTCTCTTTTTCTTTGATTTTAGACAGTTTGACTATAATGTGCCACAGAGAAGACCTTTTTGCGTTTTTGTCTCTTTGGTAATCACTGGGCCTTTTGTATCTTGATGTTTAATTCTCTTGATAAACTTGGGAGGTTTTCATCTATTATTTTATTAAATAGGCTATTGAACTCTTGTTTGCTCTCTTTGCTGTCTGGAGAGCTGATAATTTATTTATTTGGTTACTTTATGGTGCTTTTCTCTTGCTGTTTTATGGTGAACCATGCATCATAAAGGCTTTATTCATTCTTTTTAATTCCCATTTATTTATTTGAAATGGAGTTTTGCTTTTATTGCCCAGGCTGGAGTGCAATGGTGCGATCTCGGCTCATTGTAACTTCGCCTCCTGAGTTTGTTCAAGTGATTCTCCTGCCTCAGCCTCCTTAATAGCTGGGATTACAGGCATGAGCCACCACGCCTGGCTTATCTTGTAATTTTAGTTGAGATGGGGTTTCTCCATGTTGATCAGGCTGATCTCAAATTCCTTACTTCAGGTGATCCACCCGCATTGGCCTCCTAAAGTGTTGGGATTACAGGCATGAGCCACTGCGCCTGACCCCCTTTTCTTTATTTTTCTCTGAATGAGTTATTTAAAAAACACCTGTCTTCAAGTTCTGAGATTCTTCAGCTTGATTTAGTCAATTGTTGAAGATTTCAAATGTGTTTTGTATTTCATTAAATGAATTCTTCAGCTCCAATATTTCTGTTTGACTCTCTTTGATGATATTTCTTTAGTACTTTTCTCGTTCATATCCTGAATTATTTTTGTGATTTCTTTGTGTCATTTTTCAGAATTCTCTTGTATCTCACTGAGCTGCTTTGGTATCTACATTTTGAATTCTTTTCTTGGACATCATAAATTTCTTTTTGATTGGGATCTGTTGCTGGAGAGTTATTGTGTTCCTTTGGTGGTGTCATATTTCCTTGCTTTTTCATAATTCTTGTGTCTTTACATTGCTATCTTTGTATCTGGTGTATTAGTCACTTCTCCTAGTTTTTGGAATTTCCTTGTGTAGGGGATGATTTTTCCTGAAGATGTATCAATGATGTTGGTTGGGTGTGTGCACTAGTGTAGTCTCTGTATGATTTATTTGATTACAAACAATATTGGTGGTATCTGTGATTTCCTCAGTGGCTTAGCGTGTGCTTATTAGTGGAGGCTGTGATGAAGTTTTGCTGGGGACAGGGATGACAGGTGGGCCAGTCCTTAGGCTTCAGTGGTGGCAGCAGAGGACTGAGCATGCCAGTTTTTGGGGCCCAGGGTAGTGTATGTTGGCAATGGTGGTAGTGAGTTCAGGTGGGCCAATCATAGGCATCCAGGTGGCTTGCTCAGGTGCCAGTAGTGGCAGTGGTAGGCTGGTCATGTGGGTGCATTCTTGGGCCCCTGGGTAACTGGTATGGTGTGGGTGATGTCACTAACAGTGGCAGGATGATCCTCTGGGTCCTAAGGGGTACATGCTGGTGTTGGTGGTGGCTTCAATGGGCTGGGCAGGATGGTCCCCAGGTCCTGGGTCATGCATGTGGGTGGATGAGTATCGTCAGTGTCATTGGCAGCAGATTGGGTGGGTCCATATTTAGGTTCCCAGAGGGAATGCACAGATGCTGGAGGTGGTGGCATGTGTGGAGTGTTCAGGTCCTCAGGCAGTATGCTTGGGCTCTGGGATGGGGGTGCCAGGCTGGGAAGGTTTGATCTCAGGTCCCTGGTGGTCTGCAGGGGTGTCTACTGCACAGAGGAGAAGGGACCCTGTCCTCTGCATGCAAATCTGAGCACAGAGGTCCCACCACGACCACTTGTATAGACAGCCCTCCAGCTTGCCTACCCCATCCCAAATGGCAGCAATAGCAGCTGCAGCTGCAGCAGTGTGTAGAATGGGGGAAGGGCTCCCAGTCTCTATGTACAAGTCTAAGCACAGAGTGCACTTTGCCAGTGGCAACTGGGGACTCACCTGCCTGAGCTCCTCATGGCAGTGACTGCCATGGCAATGTGTGGAGGAGGGCAATGGAGTCTACTCTCCAATTATGAGCCTGGGCACAGAGTCCGTGCTGCTGCTGGGGAAAAGATTGCTTTTCACAGGCTGACAGGGAGCTCTTGGGATCTGGAAAGCACATACTGTGGTTTCCCTTGCCCCAAGGGCTACCTCCTTGCTGCGCTGCACTGTCCTTTCCCCAGGGAGTAGTACTCCTTGTGGATAAAGTACTGGGGACCCTGCAGAACCTCTGGGTCCAGCCAGCACTGTGCTATTATAGCCTTCCAAGTAGACACCGGAAGATGTCAATCAGGGCTCTAGAAATGTGGAGATACAGGGGCTGTGGTTCCCAGGGCAGGATGCTATCTTGTGACAGCTATGCTCTCCCAATGGTGCCATGCTGTAGCTGCTTGGGTCTTGGGGTTGTGAGGGATCCAGCCAGCACAGGTCATCTGTCTGCTACAGAGCCCTCGGGACTCGAGACTACCTGTCCGTGCTAGTCTCAGGGTTTGTGTGGATAGAGGAGCTCTCTCTTGGTCAGGATTGCAGCAGATTATAGTGGGAATGGGACTGCTGAACATCTCTCACTTACCTTTTTCCCACAATAGGAGTTCCTCTGTGTCCCCACCAATCTTGGCCAAGCTAGCTGCTCACCTATTTCTACTTCTGTGCCTCAGCTGTTTCCTGTGACTTCTCTGTTGAACTCCAGTGTTCATTGCTAGGTGTTCTATTTGAGATGTGATTATCTATTTACAATTTTGGTTCTTTTTGGAGAAAGTGAGTGTTCAGTGTCTCTAGTCAGCCAATCTTCCCTTTTCTGCTACTGCTCCCTAATCTTTACATCATCCCGATTTTACTTTTTCTTCCTAAATTATCTCCTCAAGGCTTTGCCTTGCCCTACTTGCCTCTACATTTGGGCAACTGTCTCTATTCACTTGGTTTCAAATGTCATCTGTTAACGACTTCCAGATTTATGTATCAAGCTCCGCTCTTACTCAAGCAGGATTAGATGTTGCAATTCAGCCCTCGGTGAGATAAAGGGAGTGGAGGCAAAGTATAGGTAATTCTTGCAATTGCTTACCTGGGTTTGTTGGCGGCAGGTTGCTGAAGGAACAGGCCTGAGCTTTTTCTATGTTCTAATGCTCTCTATGCCCTAAATATGCTTGCTTTGGTCTAACCAAATTAAATAAGTTTGGGGTGTTAAAGAATTGGAATAGAGGGTAGGAAAAAAATCAGTTCGTGCAGTGATTCACCTGAGCCTGGGAATCAGCATGCTTGGATGCAAATCCTGACTCTTCCAGGCACTCACTGTGCACTTTTGCTCAAGCTTGGTGAATAGCTCTGTCTCTGATTCCTTACATGTAAAAGGGAATAAAAACAGGATCTTGCCCCTAGAGTCACCATGAGAACTAAATGAGATAATGCATGTAAAATGCTGAGGCCTGCACATAGTAAGGACTTACTAAGTCTTCACTATCTCAAGCCTTTTGGCTTATTTTTCTTCCGAAAGAGAGAAGAATGTCTTTTCCAAGAAGTCTGTGACAGAAAGCAAAAGGCATTAAGGTGGAAAGCTCTGTCTTTTGTGAAGCGAAATGCTAAGCCCAGGTCTGGGGCTTTGTGGCCAGGATTCATTTATTGCTCATGATGAATAGGTTGATGAGAAGTAGGTGGGTAAACGATGAGGGAAAAGCTTTATGATGAAGTTTATCCTGTTTTCTGGGCCCAGCTCTAGGAAAGCTGATTAAATGAGGTTGAGGCTGAGCAGGGCTGCCCTGCTTAAGGCTTTTGTCAGCACTTTCTTCGTAGATTCTAATTTCCAGGGCCTCGAAATGGCTGTGTTGAAAATATTCTCTGAGGACTTGAGGTTGGTGTGGAAGATCTTTATCAGGCACCAAATAATCCTGTCAAGTTTTAAAAGAGGAACACAGAGAGAAAGAAAAACATGTTGGAAAGAGAATGAAAAAGGAAGACAGGGGAAAGAGAAAGAAAGGGAGCAGAGAGGTGGAAAGGTTAAAGGAAAAGGAGAAAAAGAGAAAAGAAGTCTTTTTAGGGCATCTTAGAAACTTACCTGAAAATGGCTCCTCTATCTCAGGCCGTTCTCCTTGCCCAGGACCTCTGCTGTTATAATTAACTAGGAAGAGCTCTGCCACAGAGCTTCCTGCCGTCCGTCTGTTCCTAGGCTGAGGTCCCTCCTGCCACAGGCTGATACACTCTCAGCTGCCTGCCCTCCTTCGTGACTGCCAGTGTGTTTACTCAGCTCCTTTTCCATCAAAGACTATGCCAATCCAGTCTCTGGCTTCTTTTAAATTTTAGGCCAATGTTGTTTGTTCCCTAGAAGGATCTTTGATTCTCTTCTTGGAGGCTACTGAGTGGGTACAGAACTAAAGTTGAGGCGTGGGCCAGAATCTACAAAGGAAAGTGAGGCCACAGTTAGTTTGATCTGAATACCAACCCCAGTAATTCTCGATTGTTAGGTTCCCTTAGCATGAGGAGTCCCAATCCCTGTGGCAGAGCTGTGGTGATGACTTGAGAGGGTCCAAGGTTGGGTTTGCCATGTCAGGCAGGCAGGTACCAAAGAGGTGTGGGTGGCCATGCCTCCACCTCGACAGGAAAGGTGGAGATTCTTACCACGCACTAAAGGGCAGTCACTGCTCTCCGGCTCTGCTGTACTGAGAACCATGGAGGCAATTGGTAATATACACAGGGCCACATTTGGGAACTCCCTCGTTGCTTTCAATCCTTAGTCTATTATTCTCTCAATGCTAGAAGTAGTAACTGTGAAAAAGCATCCTGAAGACTGACTGCATGTGACTAACTTTCTCTTCCTTCCTAAACCGCATGAAAACAATTATAGAGGAATAAAATATATATAAGCCCGTAAGCATAGAGAGAAGAGCAAAGGAGACAACTGCTAATGAAAACTTTCCATGTATATTAGGAAGATAGAATGTGGAGAGAGGACCGGTGGCCGATTGAACAAAGGAGAGACAGTAACAACCTGAGTGTCCTCAGATGGGGGAAGTTTCAATCAGTGCTGCAGAACTCCAGAACGTTCCAGGACCTGGACGGAGGGGTGAAGTGCAAAGCTGAAACCAGGGGCTTGGTTCAAAGTCTGAGTGCGGAGTGGTGTACAGACTTCCCAGTACTCTTCTCCCCTCACCCAGCCAGGCCATCACCACGCTGGCCGTGAGGTACACAGAGGCAGGGTGTTAGTGATAAAACACAAAGCTGAAAATGAGAAAGATTCAATAAAAATATACACATGAATAGTACACCACCACCCGCTCACCCCGGCCTGCACTTTCTTACAGAGCTTGTGGATAACTCTTTTATGTATAGGCATAGGTATAGCAGTGGATTGGATAATTCTTCTGTAGAAGACAATTCTTCTCTAGAAGTGGATAGGATAATTCTTCTCTAGAAATTTGGGTTCACACCAAACAAAAGAGCCAGTTTATAAGATGTTAACACCCTGTGTTAAGACTCACAAGTCGACAAGTCTCATATACATACACAGGTATATCCAATAAATTTTTAATAATTCACTGCTAAATCTAAATGACCAAGCAAGAAACATAAGATATTTGAAGAACTCTTCCAATTATAATAAAGAAACAAAACAAAAAAACCCCCAAAACATAGGATCTATCCACCCTCAAAGAAAAAGAGACAATGCAGAGAGAAAAAAAAATCTAAAATTTGCATAATTATATTTTAAGAGAGATGAGGAAAATATTGCCGTCTGGTTCTCAGCCTTCAAAGCTGATATCAAGGGACTCATGTGCAATGTCCACTGATTGGAATCTTGGAAGGAAGAGTAGTGATAGATTAGCACCTGCCTCTACCCCTAACCTTTGGCCCTCAAGCTTAGTTATGTTCTAGTGAGCCAGATCAAAATATTAGCTTTATTACTAGGGGCCCCTTAGTTGCCAAAAGCCAGCATAAAGTCAGGTCAGAGACTGCAATGGGGACCTACTGCCAATGTGGAGTCTGGACGAATGCTTCCGCCGGTGGGTGAGCTGGCTCTGCTGTGCAGACTGATCTGTCACCACAGTTGCGACAGGGAGAACCACTGCTGTCCTCCTAGTGTCTGGTGTGGGCAGTGTCAAGAGCTTCAGGGAAGGTAGAAAGGCTGTGGAGGACTTTCATGCACCAGGTAGTGAGTTTGCCACTTCCGGAAAACCAAGAAGGAACCCTGGAAATCCTTACTGCAGCATGCAGGAGGCGGTGTAGACAGAGGAAATGAAGAGGCTATCTCACTTTTGTTTCTTCCTCACACCAGCGTGTGGCTTGATGGATTGGCCTCTGCAGTCACAGGCAGCTCTTCTGAGGGGAGGCATGAATGAAAGGAGGGGAGAGAAACCATAAAGTTTGTTTGGCTCTTACTACCTTCCACAGACAGGGGCATATAAACGGAATCTATGGAGATCTAGAGAGGCTGGAATGAGTGCCCCCAAACCAGAGCTATGGGGTATTACTCCTCTCTCTTCAACATATAATTACATATGAAGGAAATTTTGTGGCCGATCATTGGTAGAAGAGACCTGGGAAGAGGTCTCTGTGGACATACTGACCCAAACAATCTGGGTGAGGAGGCTAACCCCTGGTCTCTTAACAGCAGGTGACATCATTCAGGGTAACATCATCACTAACAGGATCAACTACCAGAGGTAGGAATTAGTGTGAATTTTAGAGTCAGAAAAATCCATTTCAATTTAAGCTCTTCCAGCCTTGATAGCTTTGTGGCTACGAGGAGCCCTGTCATGTCTATGGGCCTTAGTTTCCCCACGTGTCAATTGTTACTTGGAATTGTTGCAACAATTAAATGGGAATTCATTCACCCCATTTATTCGACAACTGTTATTTAAGCTTTGGATTTTTTGGCACCTATCCTGTGTCAGGTGCTATGCTATGGATGTCATTAAAGAACTTGGCACTACACAGAAGTTAACAAATGGTAGTTTCTCCTCTCAGAATATTTTAGCTCTTTTATTATTCAATAGTCCTAGTCAAGGCTGGGACTGGTTTAAATTCAGAGCCTCGGCATAGGGGAATAGGGCTGGCTCTTTGGAAAGCAGGACAAAGTCATTGTAGATCGTCATTCACTCTCTGGCTTGCATTAAGAATGTTCTGGCAACATTTCTATCCTTCAGACCTGTCTGAATTGATTTAACTGTTTTGAACTCTGAAGCCTTCTACCAAACGATGACCATTTCCGCCCAGCCTGCCCAGTCCTTGCACCTCTAACTGGGCTCACATCCATCTTGGAGACACCATTTATGGTGGCAAGAGGCCCTTCAGTGTTGTCGCCTTTGCACTGTGGACCACTGGAACTGAGGTCACTTCTTTTCCTCAGAGCAGAAATGGTCTGATGAGATGCTCTGAGTCATAGGTTATGCAGCTGTCTGCTTAGGACTTGACAGAACGCAGCTGAGTAAGGATGACTCGCCACTTAATGGATGTTAATTACTGCTCACAGCATCCCTGTAGGTCAGAGGACAGAAGGATTCTGATGTCAGATCTGACATACTGTGGCTGGCGGTAGGCTGGCGCTTACATTTGATTAGGGTTGTGGTTAGTTTAGCGCAGCCAGAGGGACCCAGATGGAAAGTCTTGCCAAACTTGCAGGACATTCACAGTTCCTTTTTTTTCAGTGACATTTACATCATGAAATTTGGTCTTTGTTTCCCCCATCCCAAATTTGTACCCCATCCCCACTCCATACCGATTTAAACAAATACCCCGGAGAGGTGCAGAGTCTAGTTTCTGAGCCCCGCCTTCTTTGATGGAATTAAAACCAGTACTTCTAGGATTTATCTGAATTCTTCACGTACCAAATCCCTGTATTATAGCTTTGCGATGGTACTAAGTGTAGAGATGATTAAAAAGCAAGAATAATTAATAGCATTACAAATGGGAGAAGCAAATGGCAGTCTTCTTAATGCTAACCTCTGGTTCCTGCAATAAAGCAGAGATTTGTAGGAGCTCCTATGCAGTGCATCATTTTAAAACATCATCTCTGAAGTACTTGTTAGTTCCATTTTAGCCTAGGTGGCATATGGAAGGTGTCAGTTGTGAATATTTATTGGGATTAAAATGCACTCTTAAGAGGTGAATGCTGAGGGGAAGCATCTTGTAATATTAATAGAGCACATATATGTCATCCAGAAGATGGGTGATGGGCTGGCCCTCTGCCTATACAGTAGCTGGGTAATGATTCCTTCTGGAGATGGTACAGAACAATGTGGATTGGGACGGCCCTGCATCATCTTCTGCTGTTTGGACTTCAGACACTTCAAGTGCAGGTTAGGGAATAGTTACCTGGCAGAGAAAGTAAGAGGCAAGTTTTCCCTCTTGTTAAGTGAGGAGTTTAACATTGAGAAGAGAGCCTTCAGCTTCGGCATTGCCAATGAGAAATGCTTGGCCTCTCTCCATTTCAGTGGTAAATCCAAGACAAAAGAGCGCTTATCTCAGAAAGAAGGCCGCAGAGGTAAACACAGTCAAGCCAAAGGAAGGACTTTCATTTATGACTTCATAAATGCATGGAAGTGGCACTTATGTTGGTGCCTTGGACTGTTGAGTTTAAAACAGTCCAAAGGGCCACAATTTACATGCTTATCAACATATAAATTGTATTAAATATTAATTCCTGTTTAACTCCCCCTTGTTCACATTGGAGATTCTCCTTTAAAAATAGTTTAAAGTTTCATAGCAAAAATCTCTTTTTTTTTTACCTTTTTGTTAAGGTATAATTTAATACTATTAAATCTACCCTAGTGTACGGTTCTGAGTTTTGACAAATGTATATATTCATATAACCAACACCCAACCAAGATACACAATAGTCCCATCCCCACCCTCCAAATGTGTATGTCCCTTTATATTCAATTTCTTAGTCCCTGAAAACCACTGATCTGTTTTCTGTGTCTGTGGCTTTGCCTTTTCCAGAATGTCCTATAAATGGAATCATATGTAGCCTTTTTAGTCTGGCTTCTTTCACTTAACATATTGCGTTTGACATTCAACTGTGTTGTTGTCTGTATCAGTCATTTTGTTTCTTTCTTATTGCTAAGTATTCTATAGATGCACTAAAGTTTGTTTATTCATTTTTTAGTAGGGAATGTTTGGATTGTTTCCAGCTTTTGGCAGTTGTATATAAAGTCACCTCTGTAAAGGTTTTTAAGTGACCATAATTTTCATTTCGCTTGAGTCAATACCAAGTAAAAGGCCAAGCTGTGTGGTAAGCGTATGCTTCACCTTCTAAGAAACTGCTGCACTGTTTTCCAAAGTAAGTGTACATTTTAAAATTTTCACCAAAAATGGATGAGATTTTCAGTGCTCCACATTCTTGACAGCACTTAAAATGACTGATTTTAACTTAATCACTATTATAGATATTTATTGGTATATCATTATTTTAATATGTATTTCTGTAATGAGTATTGATGTTGAGTGTCTATTTGCCATATGTAAATTATTTTTGGTGAAGTTTCTGTACATCTTTTACCCATTTGAAAGCAAATTATTAATCTGATGGGAAAATAATGTTTTGTTTTAATTTTTTTTGGTTAGGTTGACGTTTTCAACTGTTATCTACACTCTGCTCTACCCCACAAAGCCTTTAGCCACCTGAAAGACATTAAGATCAACATTTAGTGTGAATAGAGCTACATTTTCTCTAAGTCAGACAGCAGAAAACTATATATGGAGCATTTTTCTGGATGTCTTTGGAAATAAAAAATAACTACTTCCAGTCCCTGTGGAGGAGCCTACCCCATCCAGTAAAATGGGGTCATTAAGCCAAGTTCTTCTTTATAGGAGAAGAAACAACCATAGGCGATTCTTTAAGAGGGTAACTTGTTTTTCCTAGAGCTATAAGACACCAGAGGATTATAAGATTCTGGTTTTTAAAACAGCCTGAGGATTTCCTCAGGGCAAGTATTGATTATTTGTAACCTGAAGTTTTAAATCACACTTCAGATGTCATTTTAAAATATAAGAAATCGATGTACCTGTAAAATTGACATAGTTACTTTAGATATGATACAAATAGAAGCCACAGCAACCTTCACTATGTACCAGATTGAAGAAAAAAATAAATAAGACCTTGAAATATGTTATTATTTTAGTGGAATATACTTGTAGTGAACTTCTGTTAGGAATTTTTTTTTTTGTGGCTCACAGTGTTTCCTTTCTTGAGGACCACCCTTCTTCTCCAAGTCATTTTGCATCTTCCACTGGGATGGGCGCTCGACAGCCATGTTTGTAGTACCTTATCCCACCCCTTGGCCAGAGCTGATGTGATCAGAGGTAGGCACCTGATTCATTCTGGGCCAATGAGATCTCCTGATTGATGCTGAATCTAACATGATACAAATTTGGGAGTCATGATGTTTCTTGCAATATAGACATGGAATTAGAGAAACTGAGTCTACAGAAAGAATAAATAAATAAGTAAATAAAAATTAGGCTGATTTTTGGAAAGATCAAGATGAAAGACACAGAAAGGGCAATGCCTAGTTAAACTCACTTTCCTAGATGGCTCAGGCCTCAGTTTCTGCCCTTTTACTAGACTTTTCTATGCTTGAATACCATGAGAACTTCAATGTGTTTCCATTTAATTCCCCCTTAGATTAAAGGTAGATTAAGTCAGTTTATAATATTACAATCAAGAGAGTCTGAGGCTGGGTGTGGTGGCTCATGCCTGTAGTGAGGCTGAGACAGGAGGATCATTTGAACCCAGGAGTTTAAGATCAGCCTGGCTAACACAGTGGGACCCTGCCTCTACAAAAGATAAAACAGTTAGCTAGGTATGGTGGCACACACCTGTAGTCTCAACTACTCAGGAGGCTGAGGTTGGAGGATCGCTGGAGCTCAGGAGTTCATGGCTGTAGTGAGTCATGATTGCACCACTGCACTCCAGCCCAAGTGACAGAGAGAGACCCTGTCTAAAAGAGAGAGAGAGAGGGAGAGATAGAGAGAGAGAGAAAGTGTCAACTAAGATAGCATTGGATGATCTTGGTTAGGAAACCTATCTGAGTTGGTATCCTGAAAGAATTCCAAGTGGCCACTGTTATAAATATTGAGCTTTATAATGCCAGGGGGATAACTGGAATTGAGAGTGGAGACAGTCAATCTGAAGAGAAATTTCAATCAAGAAATGTAATTACTTCTTTGTTTTGAGCTCTAGTCAAATTTCTAGAGTCTTAGATTGGAAATGAATCTTAGAGGTTATTTGTTCATTTTGTTCAACTTTTCACACAGGGTGGAAGGCCTCTCTCTTGAATTCAGACAGTTGACCCATCTGGCCTCTGATTATGTCAGTTGGTTTAATTCAGGATCTACACAGGCCTAGGAAGATAAATGTTATTTTCTGTTTTAAATTTCACATTTCTCCCCACAAATCTTTTTCCAAATATTTCAAGACAGTTGTTGCTTTTAGTACTCTCTTGGGATTCCTCCTTCTCATACACTTCTGGGGCCATCCATAGATAATGAGGATATTTTTGCCAGCAGCATTCCAATTTGGATTCAGAAATACTCATCAAATTTGCTTTTGGTTTCCTGGTTGTCTGTTGATGAGTCATGCTTACAAACTGCCTCACTTCATATCTTTTCCAGTACATTGTAGCCCACTGAGTGTTTGGGGCAAGGACATTTTCGAGGATATGGGAAGACTCACCTCACACAGGCATGGCTTAAGTCAAAAGAGTCAGCCCTGCTGTTGGGAGCCCACACAGATTTTTGGTGGAGAGGAGAAAAAGTAGCACCTATGATGGTAACGGTACCTAATAGGTGATCAACCTATTTGGTGAACTGAGTGAATTACTTGTGATCAAGTCATAGCTGTTCTATGTGGAAAGGGTTTGTTTGTACCGTTTTCCCAAACTAGAAAGAAAGTAGCTTGGAAGTTTGTAATTGTATTTCCCTTCCCTACTTCAGAACAACAGCAAATGTACTGTCTACAAGAAAAGTGCCATTTTGCAGCTAGTTTTAAAGTGTCACAGACCAGCTGGAATTGGAAGTTCTTGGAACTTTGGAGGTGTTGGGCTGTGTCAGACTGATAAATTATGTAAAACCTGTTTCCCTGAGTATTATTAATCATCCTCAAGCAAATGAAGACATGCTAATTAACTTGTGGTGGTTTTCACCTGCAAATGCCAAAGGAACTAAACCAAATTAAATCTTCTATTCTCTTCAAGACCAGCACCTTGTTAAATACCCTATGACTTCTCTAATTCAATTGGAAAGATGTGATTCTTTGGAAACTTAGTTTTCCTGTGGTTTCAAAATCTTAAAGGCTCTTTCTTGAATGTGTACCCCAAAGATTTGCACATAGGGACTTGGAAAATGAATGGAGGGAATTCATTGCTCTGATTTATAGAGGACCCAGCATATACAAGATTCTGTATTAGTTTATCCATGCTATCTCATGGGTAGGTATTACCAAAGCCTGTAGGAAGTAGGAATTATCATTCTAGTTGTCTTAAGAAAGAAACAGTCTCAGAGACTTCATATACATTTCCCAGGCCACAAAGTTTATTAGTGTGGAGCTAAGATGCAAATCCAGGTCTGTCCAACTCCACAGTTCATGCTCTTTCCACATAATATGGAAATGTTTGCCTGGAAACAGGCAATGTTTACCATGCTCCTCCCAAACAGGCAAAGGTTTACCATACTCCTCCCAAGGAGACAATCTAGTGTGTGTGTGAAATCTCACCAGCTGGACACCAAAGCACCATGCATCGTAGGCTTTGCACTGTATTTTAAGAATTAGGATTTCTCATTTAATTTCCTCCATTGGAGAAAAGTCTCAAAGAAAAAAATTTTAGAGTCTTCTAATGATTTTCACTAGAACAGTGTCATGCACAATACTACCCCATTCTTGTCCTCGACTGCATGTGTACTTTGCTATTTTTGAGCCAGGTCATTTCTCTTTGGTAACAATTAAAATATTATTGCTCAGATGAGAGATGCCTTTCCACTCATGGTTACGGATCTTCCATGTGGGCCATGTTTAATATGCCTCTGAAAACAAATAGTCTCTGAATGTCCAAGCAGGACTCTGGAGAGACTGAAAAAGTAGTAGACTCCAATTAACCACAGATGGTTTGCAAAGGATAGAGCCGGGCATCTTATATCTCTATCTAGACCAATGTTCTAGAGTCTCTTCTTTATCACTGTGACTGTAAAAATTAAATCGAATGCTTACTTGTGGGAAGTTCACTGCCATTACTAGCGGTTTTCTTGGCAATTACTTGGCATATCTAGAGAGGTAAGAATGCTGGTAAATGCTCCACAGGACTGTTTAGATGTCAGAGTGGAGTCCTCTAATGTATCTCCTGACAGCAAGCCCAATCCAGGATGAATGTGCTTGGCCAACATCTATAGTTGGTAACACTCCAGGGAAGAACCCAGGAAGCAGGATTCTGGCCAAGGTGTCTTGGATCTTTTTATGGGGGTTTGGGGCTTCCTTTTCTTCACGCATGTTTGGCCAGTTGCCAGCCCTGTTTCAAGGACTCAAAGGCACTGGAACTATTAGAGGAGGAAGCCCTGTGGAACACTTTGCTGAAGACAAAGATTATGTAAACTGATGGGCATTCAGTTTTCTTTTAGGAAGATGTCTAATTGTGTCCACCTTTACTTTTTTGTTTATTTCACTGTCTCCAAGTTGTAGAAATACTTGTGGTCTCAATGAAGATTTCAGACTTGGGCGTCTCTCCTTCACCGTTTCAAGCAACAGACATCCCTATTTTGTCAAAGAGGTAGTGAGATGTACAAGAACATGTATTTCTGAATCTTGTGTCTGTCACTAACTGTCGTGTAGGGCAAGTCACATTCTCTCCAAGCCACATTTTCCTTTCTCACCTGTCAAATGGGATGATCATGCCTGCCTCACAAGACCGTTCTGAATGAAAATTCAATGTGAATGGAATTAGCACAGAGTCTGGCTTATGGAAGATGCTCAAAAACGTTTGATTTCTTTTGCTAAATATGAAGACCATTGCTTTTTACTTTTGAAAGAGCCCTCCCTTATCACACACAACATGCTGCACATACACACACAATATTTCTGTGTTTTTTTTTCCGGGCAAACATTTCCATATTTGTTAGTGCTGGCCAGTTGCAATCAACATTAAGTTAAATTTTCCTCACATTTCTTCTCTTGCCCTGTCCTCCTCCATAGCATAGAGCAAGAGAAATGTGAATTGGAATTGCATTGTATGTTGCTGTTTCTTCCCTGACTCCTAGCAGAACCTCCTTTTGCATGTGGACACACAGACACACACCCTTTCCATTTTGTTATTCCACGTCCTCCTTTTCAGATGTCCTCATTGTACATGTTCTTCATTGTTAGACATGCTTCTTCTGGAATCAGAAATAGTAAAAGTGTCCACTCGGATATAGCACAGTAATATGTATGTTAGGTGGCATTGTCAAACCCTTATGAAAAATCAGAAAAATGCTCCCACCTTTACGGGCAGGTCAAATGAGAAAGTGCGAGAGCTTTTGGGGGAGGAGCTGCTTTCCTCAGGAAGAAAGAAGGGAAACTAGGTGGCAATGGGTGAGTCTTTATTTTCCTTGAGACTGAATTGAGTATGTCAACGGTGTCAGAAAGAAAATCAAAGCAAATCCCTCTGTTCCACTGCCCTTCATAGGGAAAACATGCTGAATTGGTCCTCTCTTTGCAAAGGGCCTTCCAAAGTTTTATATACTTGCTGAAATAATCTCTTCAGGAGTCATTTCTAAATTTTATGACCTTGTTTACTCTTTTTTACTAGCCATTTTGACATTAGTTCTACCCTTTCCTAGCTGTAAAGCGTCTGGTAAAGCCAGCTACATTTCCGGTGGGTTAGTGTGGTGCTTACTCAACAATATGGGTATGGTAGCCTGCAGGATGGCTCCGAAGACCCCTGCCTCATGATATGCACACACTTGAGTAGTTCTCTTACACAAGGTGCTGTGGTTTGTGTAACCAACAGAATATGGGAGAAGTGATGGTATATCATTTTTAAGATTATTGAAAGATGCTGCAGCTTCTATTTTGACCACATCTCTCTTGGATCACTTGCTCTAAGGGAAACCTGCTGCCATGTCTTGAGGACACTCCAACAGCTCTGTGGAGAAGCCCACGTGGTGAGAAACTGAGGCTTTCAGGAAACAGCCACGTGAATGTGCCTTCATGGAAGTGGGTCTTCTAGCCCAATCAGGTCTTCAGATGACTGCAGCCCCCGCTGACAGTTTCTCTCTTTCTTTCTTTTTTTTGAGACTGAGTCTTGCTCTGTCATCCAGGCGAAAGTGCAATGGCACGATCTTGGCTCACTATAACCTCCACCTCCCAGGTTCAAGCAGTTCTCCTGCCTCAGCCTTTCAAGTAGCTGAAATTACAGGTGTGCGCCACTACGCCCGACCAATTGTTTTGTATTTTTAGTAAAGATGGGATTTCACCATGTTGGCCAGGCTGCTCTAGCTGACAGTTTCACAGCAAACTAATGAGAGATCCTGAGCCAGAACCACCTGGGTAAGACTCTCAGATTCCCGACTCTTAAAAACAGTGAGAAAATAAATGTGTATTGTTTGAAATCCTGTCAAAAACTGAGAAGGCGCTGAGATTTACCCTCCTCGCAAGCTAACAAATTTTTGTTTTCTATTCAAAACAGTTTTAGTATCAGTAGAAGTATGACTCTTGAGTCAGAGAAAAAAGACTTGTATTATTTACAGCACAGCAGTCAGCATGAGCTCATGTTCGCATTGGTTTCTGTTGTCCCCTAAACCCTAAAAGGGTGATGTGAGGGTAGGCAGAGGTGGATGCTACACACTCGATGGGTTTGCCTCACAACTGAAGATCTTCATCTTAGGAAATCTCAATCTTTTATAAAAGTACTTCAAGAAAATCTGCTCAAACACTGTCCCGGCAGGAGACATTAACTTTATTATACTGGATGGCAAAGCAATCTGGTCTCTGTCCCAAAGGGATACACTATCTCTATCTTCCAACATTGTTTGCTGTGTAAATACTCTGGAAAAGAGTCTGGACCAAAAACTGTCACCGTCTCTGCTCACAACGCACACAAGGTGCCCAATGGAGACTTGTCTGCCAGCAGCCACCGAGTTTTGGAATAGTTTTTTGTGCAGCAAGAGATAAGTAATGCAGTGGGATGCCTGTGTCTAGGCCTCACCTGTCAAAGTCACTGTACTGAGGGCGTGTGTAGTAGAGTTGTATCTATTGACGGAGCATGAGTGCAAGGGTTTTAGATGTGAAGAGTAAGTGAAGGGACAAGTAGGTCCTCTGGTTTTAGAGAGCGATAAAGAGGGAAAAAGGGAAAACGCAACAGAGGGAAGAGGCCAAAAGTGGAATTTACTAGAATTGACAAATGTACCTTTCTCTTGTAGCAGAGATTTGTACCTTGAGAATAGATTTGTAAAACGAAGGAATTCACTACTTAGTAAACACGTCTTCTCATCTTCACTAGCAAGTCGTCTTTTGACAGCGTGGGGGTATTGCTAGTGGATATTTTTCACACTTTTTTGGTCCCTAGTGAAGGAAAATGAGGTACAGTTAATTTTGAGCCAATCCATAGAGAACCCAACTTCCAGAATTCTATTTGAAAGGTACACGAAAAAAAGTACTTAAAAGATGATATTTGTTTCTTTGCTTTATTCTGCGAAAATGAGGAATCAAAGACATCTTGGGTTTTCTGCTGTCAAGCAAATGTCTTCTATTCTCCTCGTGAAATCAATTGAGGGAGTAAAGAATTAAGAATGATTTTAATTTGAAATGATACTTGGTCTTATGTTTCATTTGATTTTAGAAATATTCAAACAGCCTTCATGAACTCATTTTTAGACACCCAGAACAAGTATAATTGACAGTTAAAAAGTAAAACCAAAAGTGTGAATGAGCTTCCATTAGCCCATAAGAAAAAGAGGACCTAACATAATCGATAGATGACGTGACTTCAGGCTTCACTCACCTGGCATCTGTTGATAGGTCAGGGATTCGGGATACTTTATTAGTTTTCCAATATCTGATACCATAGCTGGTTACTGACATTTGCAGGAGCATCTCTCAATAATGGCACCCAGGGCAAGTTATATATAGCCTTGATTATAGCTTGGGGAATTTAAAAGCAGGCTAAATGTTAGCTCTTTAATTTCTCTCCTAGTTTCTTCATTTCTTAAATGGGAATACATATCTCAATGCTATTGTGAGGTTTAAATGTGCTAGGGTAGATAAAGAGTGTAGCACTGTGCTTGGGTTATAATAAATGCTTGCTAAATTAAAGCTTTTATAATTATTATTTTTATTATTTTGAGACAGGGTCTTGCTCTGTCACCCAGGCTGCAGTGCAGTGGCACAACCATAGATCACTGCAAAAGGCTTGTATTGTTAATCCTCAAAGATACTAGGCATGCTCTTCCTTGGGATACATTATGTAATTTCAAATGCAGTAGCGTTCCATTAGATGACATCTGGCTCTATCATGTTCTATTTGATTGTCTTACAGGTCAATCTGTAGTTCTTATTTATACAATATTAGCTATGTGCCTCTCTTTCCTGATGTATGGAAAAGTCTTTCAATAAATGCTGGCTCTCGGTCTTGTCATTTGATATAGCAAAATAATAAATACCACCCAATGACCACACTGAGCAAAAGCTGGTTATTTTAAAAGCATCTTGATTTCAACTTTTTCTCAAGCAGAAAGGCTGTTTATGGAAAATTTCCCTAGAGGTTGAATTTCTAACAGGTTCAAACTGTTTTGTGTTTGAAAACCACAAACCTGGTCTAAGAGGAGGTCAGGACTGTGAGTTGCCTGCAGGTGTGACTGGAGGGGTTGTGCCCACACTTTTTGCCCTTCTGGAAGGATCTCTTTATGGGGCCCCTGGTGGTGTAGTCAGCAGGCATTATCACATGTAGCATTCCCAGGGGTTGTCGCAGACTGGAGAAAATCACCTTGAAGTTCAGGCAATAAAAAAGGTCTTTCCTATCTAAGGGGCCTCACAGTGTGCTTGAGAAGGGACTGAAGGTATGGCAGATGCTACCAGAGCCCAGCCACATCTCCTGGGCACCACCATTCCTGTGCCTGCCTATCCTATAGCTTCTCTCTGCAACGACCTGTGACTCTTTGCTTAGGGTTTTCTCTGGCCATGGAAGATCTCTCAGCCCAAGTGCAGGACAGGTTGGAAATAAGGGGAAGTACAGCCCTTGGGACTGAGGGTCTTGATGGGTAAACACCAAGCCCCCTTGCTCTTCGGGTGGAAAAATTCCACAGTGTGTTCTACACTGCCTTCCTGTGTTCCCCCATGTGATTGGGCCCCCATTAGCCCATAGTGGTACCATGCTTCATAATATTCTCTTGACTGGCTTCTTTTCCTTTCTTCTCTTAGTTCTCTGCTTCCTTAAAGATGCTCCTTAGGATATCTCCCAAACAAACCGCTCCAACTCATATCCTTGTCTCAGAGTCTGCTTTGGAGGAAGCCAATCTACAACAAAGGATATGCTCCCATTGCCTCCCTCCTTCCATCAACTCTGCAGGTTACTCAGATTCCCTTCTCCGTGTACCTGACTCCTGTTCTTCATAGGAAGGAGGGAATGAAAGGGATTGACATTCTGGCCAACACTGTATGGGTGATTTTAAATCCTTCCGCTTATTTCAATACTACGATATAGTATTTCCATTTTACAAATGAGAAAACTGAGTCCAGAGGACTAAATATCTCAATTGCAGTAATGCAGTGTGTAGACGGAAGAGACAGGTCTTGATCCCAGGTTTTCTGACTCTGTTCTCAAATATTCTCATCCAGTTTATTTCTGAAGGTGTGAACAGATTAGAGGAAGAATAAAGTTTATCTCCTTATTGTGTTATAAATTTTTAAGAGGCACATAAATCACATCATGTTACTCCAAAGGTTTTGTATAACAAGTAGAATAAAATTCCAGCTCTATCCTATGGCCTGTGCTGTCCTACATGATCAGTCTCCTGCTGAAATCTTTGATCTCACCTTCTAGCCCTTGCCCCCTCTCTCACCCTGTTCTGTGCATATACCAAACTTATCCCACTTCATGGTCAGTCTTTGTCCTTGCTGTTTCCCTGCCTGGAATGCTCTTCCTCAAGACCTTTGCAGCCTACCTCCTTGTCATCATTCCATCGTTCCAGTCTCAGTGCAAATGTGACTTCCTCGGAGAAAGTCTGTGACCATTTTAACTATAGTTTTTGTCAAATCTATACTTGCATACATGAAAGTGAGGCAGTAGAGAAGAAAAATTGTAGGCATGTATCTGATAGGACCTTAAAACATATTTGGTATATAACTAAGATTTATTTACCCAATTCTTTGTAATCAGCAGAATTAATATAACTTGAAAGCAAATGCATCTTCCTGACATTTGGAACCTATGTGCATGCATTAATACCAATCAAATTAAGTGTGTGTTTCACAGCCTGCCATTTGGATGAGAGATGCTGGAAAGGCAGAAAGTGGACAGCTTCTTAGCTCTTTTTTTTTTTTTCTGGTATATTTAATGACATTCCAGTAAACTGGGCTCTGGGTTTGATTAAAGATTTGTTTGAGGTATGGAGAAACAGTATTGGGAAAGTCTTAACAATCATTTACATTTTGGACTTTACTCAAAAAACAAACATGTCATTATTAAAAGGCCTACAGCTTAAGTCCTCTGAAATCTCATTTTTTAAAATGTCTTTTATTTTGGTATTTGTATTTTAGCCCAGTGCTTTTTTTTTAGGGGGAGTGGGAGGTAGAAGGACGTGGCTGTGCTCCCATATTTGTTTTAATAACATTCCCTCATTTACCTGATTACCAAAGTTACTTATATTTCTTAGAACATTTGGAAAGTAAAACAAAGTAAAGAAGATAAAAAAATTATCCATAAGTCTATTTCTTAACAACTGCTCATTTTTTATGTGTTTCATTTCAGTTGTTTTTCTATAATTATGAATATCTATGTGGTATAGTTCTTCAATTCTAAGATGCTATCTGTTCTAAAATGGGATATTGGTTTATTTATTACATTTCCTTCCCTCCCTCACTCTCTCCCTCCCTCCCTTCCTTCCTTCCTTCCTTCGTCACTTTAACCAAATCTGGAATACAGTGGTGCAATCTTGGCTCACTGCCAGCTGGATTACCCAGGCTCAACTAATCCTCCTACCTCGGCTCCCTAGGTAGCTGGAACTACAGGCATGCACCACCATGCGTGGCTAACAGGGTCTTTCTATATTGCCCAGGCTGGTCTTGAACTCATGGACTCAAGCGATCTGCTTTAGCCTCCCAAAGTGCTGGGATTACATGCATGAACCACTATGCCTGGCCTATTTATTACATTTCAAGAAAAATAAATAAAGTTGAAGGTATATTTTTTTTCCTAAAAAATGGCAATTGCATACCATTTTCTTTGTACAAAATTTGAGAATTAGTTTCCTTCTCATTATGAGTTTAAAGTTTATGCTAAATCACTCTTGGCTGGTCCTAATTCTGCATATCATCTCTGTTTTGTGTTGCTTCTATAATACGTGCTTCAAATCTTGATCCATTTAACATCTGTATCTATAGTCTAACATCAAAGTATAGTAAACCATGCAGTTGACCCTTGAACAACACGAGTTTGAACTGCATGGGTCAACTTATTATATGTGGATTTTTTTTTCATTAAAATTACACCAAGAGTGCCTGCCTCTCCTGCTTCCCCTTCCATTTCCTTTACCTCTTCTACCTCTGCCACCCCTGAGACAGTAACCCTCACATTTTCAAGGGTTAGCTGTAATGGGATTTGATCTACATTCCCTATTTGGTTTTTCTTTGATTGAATTACACATCACAAGCATCTCTTGAAATTTTGCCAGAAGCTTTTACTCATGGATTTTCAGTGCCCAAATAATAGTCCTTCATAGTGCATGAATCAGTCACACCAAACTCTCCAAGCTTTTAAGATTTCATGATATATTTGGAGAGACTGGGCACCATTCCCATATGCATTGCAAGAAATGACAAGTATGTCACAACTTAATCTATTTGGCAGCTTGCAAGTTCTTTTTGATATGAATTATTAAATGCATCCTAATTTAAAAAAATATCAAGAGGTGGAAAATGCATCATAGAATCAAAGATATATGGTATATGTATAACAATGTGAATGCCTTTTTATTTCAGCATATGTTTTTCAACTCTGCTGCACACTAGAGTTGCATGGATATTAAAGATAAACCTGTAACAAAGCCACACCCTCAGACCTTCTAGAGGGGCCTTGGAACTAATATTTGTATAAAAAATGAGACCAAAAAATCTTCTCAGAGTCCGATGAACAGGCTGACTTGAGGACCACCATTTTAATAATGGGTAGACTAGATTACTCTTACAGTGGGAAATGACTTTAGGAAATACCTAGATCAGCAGCCTAGGATAGAAGGCAGGACTTAGAGAGAACTGTTGTCCAGGAACCTCAGTGACAAAAGAGAATGTCTAGTGGCTTTGCACAGGAAAATGAGACGATTTATTTTATTGCTCTAAAGGAGGAGGGGTAGAGAAGAAAGAGAGGGTGAGGAAAGATGTGCTCATGAAATAGGAAACCGAGTGACCTAATGTGCAAATGGGCCATTGGAAGTTTTCCCGTGGTGAGGTAGCCAATGTAATATTTGAAAATGATAATGTTCAATTTGTAATGATTTGCACATTGTTATATGAACTTTTCCTGCATCTTTCTTCCAAATGCTTGATTCTATTATACTCTTGAATGCTTTATGAAATTATTTTCTTGGTAGAAATTGAATATTGAGGTTTGGGCTAAAAAATAAAAACCTAAAGAAATTAAGGAAGGAGCTGAGCTAACACTCTAAAATCTGGATTGATGCAGGACCAAAAAGAGGATTGTGGAGCTGAGGTGACTGTGAATATATCATCCCTTGGGAAATCTCAGCAAGAGGTTTGCTTTGTCATAAGGCATGGAATTAGTAGCTTAAGCTACTAATTTAGTTTAACATGTAAATCCATGGAATCTTCACTTGACATGCCATGCAACACACAAAAACATACTCCTATATTTTTGTATTCATATTTTAAAATAAATTGGGATCATACTGTGTATCCGGTTTTGTATGCTAATTCCTTCACTTAGTATAAAGCCACAAATATTTCCCTATATCATTAATTATTCTTAGAAATGGATACGGTTTTGCTGTGTCCCCACCCAAATCTCATCTTGAATTGTAGCTCCCATAATTCCCACATGTTGTGGGAGGGACCTGGTGGGACATAATTGAATCATGGGGGCGGTTTCCCCCATACTGTTCTCATCGTAGTGAATAAGTCTCATGAGATATGATGGTTTTTTAAGGGGTTTTCTCCTTTTGCTTGATCCTCAATTCTCTCTCTTATCCCCGCCACGTGAGACTTGCCTTTTGTTTTCCACCATGATTGTGAGGCCTCCCCAGCCGCGTGGAACTGTGAGTTCATGAAACCTCTTTTTCTTTATAAATTACGCAGTCTTGAACATGTCTTTATCAGCAGCATGAAAACGACTAATACAGAGCATGAATTTTAATAGTCTGTCTTATAATCGTTCTATGATCTATGTAAACATTATCTTATGAGATACAGTAGGATACTGTCAGTGTTCAGAACCTGAGGTCAGACACTCTGCCTCCACTGCCCCAGCTGTGCTGCTTAGGCAGGCATTCCCACATCACTGCCTTGAAGCTGACACATTATCCTTCACAAAAGGATTTGCAATTTCAATAGCTAAAAAATTGCTCTAAATTGTTTTAAATTTATGTCTCTTTGGTTAGTGAGTTTGAACTCCACTTTACCTGCTATTAGCATTTTACTAATTCATTCTTCTGAAATCAGCTTTCCAGGATTGGAATGTTAATTTATTTGAATGGATGTGTATCCATGTCACTCCGCTGAAAAAAGAAGGTCATCAATCATGGTAGAGGAAGCAGATCTGCCTCAGGGAAGTGACGTTTCATTTGCATAGTCAAATGAATTATATACCTACTTCTTTGAGAGCAAATATTCCAAATTTACTTCCCAAGTGGGTTCAAACCCATCTAAAGATATCCAGTTGAATAAGGCAGAGAAATACTTATGAGAAAAAAGGCAGAAGACCAATGAGCTGCCAGTTGCTTAGGAAGTTCATATCAGGATCTTGTTAGGGTGTGATTTAGAATAACTGGGCATCATCAGCTTCACAATAGTGATGAGAAAGGCACAGGAGATGCTGGATAGCAAACCTAGCAGACAATCTGTCCGCGCTTAATGGATCATGCATGGAAACCATGGAAAATAGCCTATGCTCAGTCCTAAAAGCCACTTGTCAGCAGACCATTTCATTCACAAAACTGACATAACAATTATAGTTAATTTTTCAGCCGGAGGAGTATATTGAAGAGATGGTACTCCTTGCTTTCATTCTCTAAAGGAAGCAAGATGATGTTTTTCTGAGGGCTTTGAAAGGCAAGTGTCACTCCTGACAGCTGCCACAAGTTATCAAGGAAGAGAACAGACAGTAGGCAACTTGTTTATCTTCAGCATCCTGAGGAAGTCACAGGTCTCTTTAGGGATTGGGTATTGGTTGATGTCATGATGTTTTCTGAGAACTACAGTAGAGCAGCTGGGGCTAGGAGGTATAATAACTCCTGAGCCCAAGCTCTTTGTACTGATACTGGCCTTATGTCAGTGAAACAAACAAGGTGAATAAAGTAATTTCTAACTCTTCTAAAGTTAAACCAAGAATTCATCCAGTGTGTTTTCCCAGGGGTTGACAAACTACCAAATGTGTCCTGAGAGCAAAGATTTTATTTCTTTTTTCTTTTTTACATTTTTAGGTGTAAAATGTAAAAGACTGTTAGCCTTTTGATAAGAACAGCTGCTTGATTTTGCCTTTTGGCTGCAAAGCCTAGAGTATTTATTCTCGGGTCTTTTACAGAAAAGGCTTGCCTATGCCTGTGTTATGCCATCCCAAGATATCTGTACCTGCATCAGGCTGCAGGTTAGTCCTCTGGCTCTCTCAGATCTCCCCACTGGAGTCTCCTATTCGCCTAGTTGACACCTACAGTGATGCCCTGATGAGAAAGGTATGTCTGTGATCCTGAGAGTGAGAAAAGGCAAGAGGAAATGTGGGGAATTCAAAGCTAAATTTTAGGTGAGACAGAGCAATGGAGGAAGGTAATACAAGGATGGGAAGTGTACGAGATGTTAGAAGCAAAACTCTCTCTGACGCAGCTGGCTGGGTAGCAGAGGCTGTGAGCTTAATGGCGCAAAAGATGGTCACGTTCTTCCAGTTCAACAGGGAGGACAGAAAGCCGAATGGGAAGCTTTTAAAAGAGAAGGTAGATGGTCTTGGAGAGGCCTAAATACCACTTGACTCTGTTAAAGATACTTGGAGAGTATAGATTATACTTAAAAATAGCAAAGCTGTGCAGGTCAGGCTTTGGCTCAGGGGAGAGGAAAGAGAAGGGCAATGCCAGAGACCAACAGCCTTGGAAACAAATGCTTTCCAGGCAGCCGAAAGGCATGATCAGAGAATGAGAAATGAAGCAGAGAACTGAAAAGGGTAGAAACTCCTGAAAAGAGAACTGGAGGAAAATGGAGATGGGCCGGTGAAACCACAGAGGTCCAGCAAAAGGTCAGGAGGTGGAGGTTGCAGGTGCACATGACGGGGGGTAAACAAAAAACGCTCACTTTTATTTTGAAATCTTTCATACCCTTTCAAATCTCTTTAGAAATTTCAGAAGAGATTCCTATTTCATCTTTCTTTCTGAATATACATATTCGCTTCTCTTTTGCCAAAATATGCAAAGTAAGTTTGCAGACATCACAAGTTACTCCTAAGTACAACCGTGCACACATGTCAAGAACAGGGACAGGTTACGAAACTACAGTTCATGACTGCACCTGAGAAAAAATTACTATCTCGATTGCAGTGTCAACAGAGTTGAAACTCATATTTCCCCAGTTGTTCCTAAGTGGCTGGGGTTTTTCCCGCCTCCCAATCCAGAAATTAATCAAGGCTCATGCATAGCATTTGGCAGTTATGTCTTCTTAGTCTTCCCTGATTTAGAAGAGACCCATTACTGTCCTTTGTTTTGCCTTATTTTAAGGTCACATTTATTGAGGTATAATATACATAATTAAAAAATATTTAAAAGCTCACTCTTAATGTACAATTCTGTGAGTTTGGACAAACCCATACAATTGTGTTAGTACCATAGCAGGTTAGGAACCTAGATGTAGAACAGTTTCATTACTTTTATAAAGTCCTCATGTCTTCCTGCTGTCAACCCCTCCTCTAAGCTCAGTTCCTGATAACCATCAATCAATTTTCTGTTTCTATAATTTTGCCTTTTCCAGAATATCATTTAAATGGAATCGCACAGCGTCTGGCCTTTTGAGTCTGGGTGATTTCACTTAGCATAATGCATTTGAGATTCATTGATGTTGTTACATGTATTAGTCATGTGTTCCCTTTTATTGTTGAGTGTTATTTCACTGCATGACTGTACCATGATTTGCTTATCTGTTCACTAGTTGAAAGACACATGGTTTGTTTTCAGTTCTAAATGATTAAGGGTAAAGCCATAAGAAACATGCAGGGTAAGTTTTGAGGTGAGCGTATGTTTTCATTTCTCTTGGGCAAATACCTAGGAGTGGATTTGATGCATGTTATGGTAAACGTATGCCTGCATTTGTAAGTTACTGCCAAACTGTTTTCTGAAGTGATTGTACCATTTTGCACCCAAACACACAGCCATTTGCTTTGTTCACTCTGCAGAGCCTCTAAGTAGTTGTTATCTGTGTGAGAGTTGATCTATCGGTTTACTCCATCATGTCAGAAGGGGAACACTGCTTTATCTTAATCAATATAATGATACTATCCTGAAAGCTAGTCTAAAAGTGTGATGCTACTGATATTTTAAAGTCTCAGAGCTGGAGATTTTTGAAGGGACCTAGTGTAACTTTCCTGTTTACTAATGACCAAATGGAGACTCCTTGATATTAAATTCATTTATCAATTCATTTAACAAAGACTTTTTAAGTGCTTACTATGTGCCATAGTCTGTGCTGGGTACTGGGACAGTAGAGATGGCTTGCCCCTTGGCCTCCAGCCCCTGGAAGAGCGGGCGTGGTTTCAGTCTTCCACTTTCTAGCTCATTGCTTTTTTAGCTACTGCTGGGGAGAATGAGAGAGAGTGAAGGGGAGAATAAGCCTTCACAGCCTAGGCTGGGGGCATGAAAATGATCAAATTTTGGCAACCTGAACCAGACACTGAGCTACAGTAGCCTTAAGATTTCATAAACTTTTTCTGCTAGGATCCTGGGGAATTGAGCCATGTGTATAGAAAAGCTTCTCTAGGATCACTGTTGTTCAAGTGAAAGTGTGAGAGGTATCCCTAAACTACATCGATGTTCATCTTAGGGAGAGCCCATTGAAGACACCCATTGAAGAATGGCAGACTTGAGGGTGCTAGAGTTAGTGCATTGGGCAGCCAAAAAATTGCCTGGCTATCCAGGTTTATTTCTTGGGCCTTGCCTAAAGAGTAACTGCCAGGTTTCCTCTCCTAGCCCTGTGAGTTAGTTCAAGCAGCCGTGAGCTACTGGTCTTCCTGAGTACTTACTGCCACATGGCTGGCTGTGGCTCTCTGCAGGCAATAAATCAACCCTCCTGGATATGGGAGTGGTTGACTTGGTTGCATTTGATTTCTTTCTGTAGGGAGACTTAGGAATTGGCTCTGTGAAAAATGGGGAGAAGGAGCGGGGTGGAGACAGGAGAGTTTAAACCTCTTTGTCGGGCCTTTTCAGTTATTCATGGAAAATCTATATACTCTGTTATCAGCTCTAAGCAAAGCAACTTTGTTGTTTCTATTGATCAGGCAATTTATTATCTTTATTTAAACTCTTCAGGCAATAAATAAATAAAAAGCAGTTTGAGGGAAAGAAGCTTCTCGGGAGAAAGTAATTTCCAGGAAAGCAGTTTAATCCTTTTAAAATTAGGCGTACCAACTTAAAGATAGTATCTGATTATTCTATTTGATTCCCCTTTAAAAATGATACTGGTCTCGTTTTCTCTTTTAGCTGAAATCTTTTCAAGTTTCACTTCTTTCTCACCAAAGCCTGCATTGTACTCATACATTAATCTTCAAAGAAAACACAGTAAAATATCTTACAGCTAGAAATAAGTCAGTTTCGCAGTCTTCTTTCTCTGTCACTTGCTGGTAAATACAATTGACCAAATCTTTAAATCTGTCATTAGTAAAATTGGGACACCGTTTGCGCTTTCTACTCTGTGGTCGAATATGAAGACCATACAAGACGACAATGCTGATGAAAACACTTTTGTATAGTTGTCGGGATCGGCACGTCTGCCGGGGAGGCTCTTGGCCAGCAACAGGGTCCCAACCTGGAAGGAGAGAAGTGCGCGGGAAATAAAGAAGATAGACAGATGGGGTCCGGAGGACTGAATGGGCTGTGCCTAAGCAGCAATTTTATTTGTGCATAGGGTCCCAATATATACTTTCAGCTTTCAGCAGCTGACGTCAACCCACATTGTTGATTCTATACAATAAAGGGGAACAAAAAGTTACAACACAGAAGGTCTGGGGTAGAAGAAAAAATGCCAGCAAACAAAAGGAGTACTTAATCAGGGGCCATAAAAGTGAACAGGAGAATCACAAAACAAGAAGGTGATTTTCTTATCTATTGAGCAAGGGTTTACATTTGGAAAGGGGATATTCCTTAAGGGTCGGAAGGAATCACAAATCCTCAAAGGCAACAATCTCAAAGAGTCACATGCATGGCCACAGGGCCTAGGCAGTGCTCAGTAAACAGAGTCAAAAAACTAGCCCAGAACAGGATTTAAGATAAAACACAATGTCTAGTAAGACCCCATAGCCATCACTAAGCCATTGTGTCCGTGTCAGGGAGTCTAAAATA